>JAYRCB010000657.1:814110-844506 GCA_036026315.1 Trachelus stipa
GACTTGGGTGCATTCTCCTTCCCTTGAGACTATTTTACACTCATTTGAAACAGGATCCTTCGTTTTCTTGCAACCTGAAAAATTCGACTCAGTCGGATCAGATGGCGTAGTTGATGTAGTATTAAGCTGACATTGAGATTCACTTGCATTAATATAATTTTGGAATTTCCTTTTCTCGTAGGAAATTTTTCGATTTTCTAGATACTGGACCAGCCTTATTGCGATGGGACACGTCCAACGATTTCCAGCTATCCTCATGAACTTAAGATGATTCCAGCTGTCAAGCAAATCCAAATTGATGTGAGTCATGTGATTGTCATCGATATCGAATGTCACTAAATTCGGTAAATGCAGAAAGACGCCATCTTGGATTTCCGTGATTTTGTTTCCAGTCAATGACAATTTTGTCAAATTGTACAGATGGCCGTAAAACCAGGAGGAATCTAGGATCTTCAGATGACTGTTGTGAATCGTGAGTTCCTGAAGCTTCATGAGACCATAGAAAGCTCCGGGCTCGATCACCTGGAGTCTGCAGTTACGAATTACTAGCTTAACGAGGTTATGGAATTTCGAGAAAGCACGCGACGGTAGATTGTGAATGCAAACATCGTTAAGTTCAATGAATTCTGCGTCAGCAGGAATTTGGTCAAGTACATTCAAATTACCGTAGGTGCATTTGTACTTAATCATTTCACCTGGTTCCATAGCGTCTTCGATGGTGCATTTTCCTTCCCTTGAGACACTGTCACAATTGTAACCCAATGTTAGTGGCCCAGCTGTGCCCTTTGGTTTGTGACACATAGATTCATCTGCACCAATATCATTCTGGAACATGTCACGCTCGTAGGAAATACGACGGTTTTCCAAAAACTGGACCAGCTTCAATTTACAGGGACACTGCCAAGGATTACGAGATATACTCATGGACTTCAGATCACGCAAATTCTCCAGCAAATCCACACAGATGCAAGTCATGCGATTATTACTAATCTTAAGTTCCAGTAAATTTGGTATAAGCTCAAAGACGCCATCTTCGATTTCTCTAATTTTATTTCCGGTCAGGTCCAAGTATCTCAGATTTGGTAGAGGAAAGACCGAGAATTTTTTGACGATCTCCAAATTATTATCTTGTATAACCAGAGTCTCCAGTACAACCAAATCGACGAATGCATCAGATCCGATGATTCTTGTTTGACAGTTCCAGATCTTCAGCATCTTCAAGGTTTGCCCAAATCTCATAAATAAGTTTCTTTCTATTGTCGGTATATACGATGAAAGAACTTCAAGAGCATCGATCGTGTTGGGAATTTCGTTCATCTTGTCCAAGGTTGCTTTGTCACAGACGTATGCGAATGTAAAAGGGCGACGGTTAACCCGGCGGCAGGAACTGCAACAATCTTTTCCTACTAGGACTTCATCATGAAAGTCCAGTCGAGGGGTCTCCTGTACGATCTGCATTCCTGTTGATGTTTTTGTCACTGATCCATTTCTGAATACCATAGTTGTATTCCTCACTGTCTCCTTGTGAATCTCATGAATCTGATGACGTTTTGTCCTCGATTTTTCAATCTCGTTTGTTGCCAATGGTTTTGAGGGACAATTGAAGTTATTAATTTCATAAATGATCTTCCGATTCATCAGATAATTATTCAAGTTGGTTTGACACTCACAATCCCAGGTGTTCGAAGTCAAGTTTAATTTTTTCAGTTGTACCAAGTGTTCAAGCTCGGTTTTCGATAAACATTTCAATTTATTTTTATAAAGACTGATATGACGTAACTTGCCAAGAGATAAAAAGCTGCGATTTTCAATATTTACTATCTGATTGGAATCGAGGATCAAAGTTTCTAAATTAACCAAATCGTAAAACCAATTGGCTTTTATAACCTCAAAATAATTACCAACCAATACGAGTCGTTTCAGTTTGGCCAATCCTGCAAAGGCACCATCTTCGATTTCAGTGATATTACAATTCCGAAACTCGAGACTGCGCAGGCTGTTACCAAAACGGAAGAAAGTGTAAGATGGTATCTGCTTGATATTGATAGCATTTGCACTTATCCATCGTATGTCATCTTTTAAACCAGATAAACCAGATAAAAATTCGAGAGTGTGATCAACGTGTCCTGAACTTGCAATGATAGTTCCAGGCTCTGGCTGATCAATCGGAAAAAACTTTGCATGATTCACCAATTTCACTTCCGTCATACATTCTTTTCTGTAGCTCGGAGAACGTTCTTCGTATTTGATATGTATGTTTTTTCTCTTAAAATAATGTTCTAGGTTCTCCAGGCAACTGCAGAGCCAAGGATTGCGATCAATAAAAACATTCTTCAGGTTAGGAAGATCGGAGAAAAGATCGGTCGGTAAACAATTTAGGTCATTATCATGCAAGTTCAGGGTCGTGACTTTGTTAAGACCATAGAATGCCTTAGGCATCACGTAAACAATCTTGTTCCTCTTAAGAATAAGATGATCGAGATTAGCCAAATTTTGAAACGCAGAAGCACGTATCACGCCGATATTCGAATTATAAATAACCAGTAACTCAAGATCGTTCAGTCCTTGAAACGAAAAAGGATCTATATATTGTATATCGCAATTATAAAAAGTCAATTTTTTCAGACGAGAAAACCTACTGAAAGTATCTGGGGAAATTCTGTGAAACCGTGAGACTGAAAAGTCAATCCATTCGGCATTACTAGGCAACTGCTCAAGATTTGAATAATTAGCCTCTATACAAGCATATGCTAGCACGTCCGTATAATTGTGTTTTATCAATTTGAATTCCAGATTAGACGCGTCAATACCGACCAACGTCCCACACAGAATCACGAAAAGTATTAAAGACATCGTGGTATAGAGATCCCTCAAATTCTTCCTGATCGTACAGGTCTTGTCTAGATTTAAATCCATAGATCCTCAAAGTAATTGTTGAATTCGAATGTCAGGATATAATACGATCCACGTGTTTTTCTTCCTTGGCGTCTTCAAACGGTCGAGGTCAATTTGAAATGCTTATGCAACGTTTACTCCGATTCCAAGGTTCCTCCACTTCTCCTAACTGATCACTGTTGCAATTTACACGCACTATTTTACTCCCACTATCATTCTCCTCGTGGCAGCGTCTCCCACGATGCCATTGATAATCGATGACATTGCCGAGACTTCTTTTCCACCCAATAACACCGGCCGTTTGCAAGGAGTCAGAGGATTCAGCCTAATAAAGCCAGCAGCCGTCGGCTGCTCGGTCGTTCCGCTGTTCCGCCGTTCCGCTCCTGAAACTGTTCCAAATCGATACGACGGTAACGAAGCTTCCTTTCTTTTCTACTATACCAATGGAGATTATACTTTTTCTTTGGGTAGTTTGTGATGCTACTGGAACGAGGGCGGAGTAGATAAAAAGCAAGGCATGCCGTAAGGGGGGTGGATGAGGTCGAAAAAATAATTAGGTCAAGCACGTTCGATACGACTGAACTTTTACGTAGATGATACCGAGAGGAATCGACAGAATTTCTGTGGCAGATAAACAAAAAATCAATGTAAAACTGCTTCAGCGTTATTAACGCTATTCTTGCAGTACTTTGAAGTCATGATTTGAAGAATGATTTAGGAATTATTTTTACACGATCAGTCTGATTCTCTACGTAATAAAAATATTTAGGTACAAGTAACAACTTTGACAATTATAAGTCATGTCAACTTACGTGCGACAGCGCAAACTTTGTCGCTGATCTGCCGGCTGTTACGTCTACATAACCTCAATGCTTGAATGATGATCGAGCAGCCTCGACGTAATTTCTATCTTTTATTCAGTATCACAAGAATTATATCCTAATCTGATATTAATTTATTTCTCAAATATATAAATATTTTTGTTGCATCCTCTAATTTATTCAACGACCAAAAAATGGTACAGAGTCAAATGGTTAATGGTATAGATTCTGCGCATGCGCGATACGCGTTAGTTGACACGTGCAAGGTTGCCAAACTGCTGCTCGAATAAAACAGTAATTCCCGTCTTGTCGGATTAGCCGAATAAAAGTTTGAATTTTATTAATATGCAATAAAATTAATAAATTTGAGCTTTCATCGGCATTTTCCGAAATGTTCATTGCATCGATTGGTCAGTGTTTCATTCGTTGTTCTAGTTTTGAAGCGTGACAATTTTGGCATAGTTAAATAACGGCACTAGTTTCGTTTAGCATTGAGGCTCACGCTTGCCGTATAAAATGATCAAAATTTATAAGCACATGCCTTCGTAACAAAACGATTAAAAAATTTCAAAACTTTACGGAAATATCATAGGAAACTTGACCTTTCCTTTTCTCGTGTTCTGATCAACCCATCTGGATTTGATATAAATGCAAAAATCACTTTAAAATTAGATTACAGCGGACGTGCGATTAATAGTGCACATTATAACGGAAAACTGAGAAGCGCAAAAGATACCAACTCGAGAAAATAATATGTGACGTACATACGACCTTTGAGGTTATAAATCAGTGGAAGAAGCGCGAATGTTTACGGAAGATTACGAAAAGTCACGATGAGAATGAAGGAAGATCTAGAAATTAAAATAATAAAATTTGAAGGCGTAATGGAATACATCCTGTATTATTGTAAAATACTGTCATTAACTATTTATCGTCATTATTAAAATTGATAATTGGTTAAGATGTTATCACTGTTTTTATTTATTACATAACATTTCCATGAGCTAATCTGAGTCTTGTCGTGTGCACAAGTGAACAATGGATAAAATACCTGGCGATTCTTGGCCTGTGATTAGGGACGCTCGAATAGAGCAGATTGACGTAACCAAAAAGGAGTGGTGTACGAAGCCAAACGAGAGGAGCGACTGATGGCGCTCAAATAAGCTGACAATTCGCGGGCGTACGTTATATAAATGCGTAAAGCCAAGGTCACAGTTTCTCCTGCCCCACTGCTGCTATTATTAGCTCATCGCAGTACCTTTCGCAGAAAATCTACGGCGCAAAATAGAGCTTACGTCTGGTGGCCAACGGGTGCAACCCAGGATTCAGGCCACCTATATTAAATTTTCTTTTATAGTCTACTTTATAAAAAAAATTTATCAGTAAAAATTTCATTGATCGTTGCAGTTGTTTGATGATTCAATGGAAAAATATTGATTTCTGCTCTAGTTCACTGGTCAGTCAGTGGCTTTGTGTATATAGAATATCTACCTATAGGTTTGGTCGTTGTGACGTCACCGTATTCTTTGAAGCATTCTTTAGTCGAATGTAACTTACTGTTGATGATAAAAAGTGATCATATTAATGCACATATAATGAATTTATGTAGCTTTCAATAATATTGGGACGATGCTTTCCTTTATGATGTATTTAAGTCATGCTTATACATTTTCGTATAATTTATTGTAGTAACTTTGTACTTTTGAATAGCCATATATGTTTCCATATACATAATTATATTGATTATCATTCTTAATGGAAGTCAAATTTATACATTGGACTGCTAGCTCCGTGGGCAGTGTCTCTAATAGAGGCAAGGAATGTACATTTATGAGAAAGAAAAAAAGAATTGGTGGCTACCAAACCAAAAATGTAAATAAAATGTATATGTCAGAGATTTTATAAATGTTAATAGTATGAGTAAACGTAGAGCGCCAGAGGGTAAAAAATTAAAAATAAAATTATAGTAGAGACCAAAATACTAATGCAGTAACAGCCATGTGCGTTATATAAAAAATATACAAAAAGAAGTGTAGTGTGAAACGTATATAGTGTAAGCCAAAAAAAAGTATCATGAAAACGAAACCCAAAAATAAGCAGTGTTATAACAAAAGCAAACAATTTTTTAGTCTTTTCCGTACGTACAAAAACAATAGAAAATTTATTTTAACATCAAAAACAACTTAGCCTACTTATAATTTAAGATATAATATTGTTTGTTGCGTAGATTAATTAACAGGTATTTTGAAGAAATGTGTAGCTGTTTTCAACACGATAGAAACAACGTTAAACCTGATACTGATGAATTAAACTTGAAAAAAAACTTGTATAGCTCAATTGTCTACGTTAATCTGCTGTTGATTAAGCAATAATGAAAACCTAAAATCGGGAGTAAATGGAAATATATAAGGGGTGCATAGCAGCGGTGGAAATTCGCAGAAGATGTTTTGTTTTTTTTTGATGTCGCAAGCGTGCGAGTAGTACGGTTGGAGGTCCTGCCCTCTCAAAATTTCACGGGCTCGATTTCATAATCAGTGAACTTTGCCTGGAAGATGTAGTGGAGGATGAAGATCCCTACGACTCTGATAGCCTCTGAGCATTGAACACGGCCGATATACTTAAGGATGACGTCACGTACGAAATGGATCGCGTCTCTCTCGAAAAACTTGCGGACTTCTGATTCCCATGTCATTAATTTCGCGGACTTCGTCCACCTCGGCAACAGTCTCCAACTTCTCCACCATATTTGAGCGACCTGCCACTTTGAATGTGCCTCTGCCCACATCTCCGACCAGGTCGCTGATCGGTCATCGATCTTGCGAGATCGCGCCTAATAGCGCACTTTGAATTCTCAGACGTGGTTCTGAATACAGCCACCTTTAAGCTCACTAACAAATAATTTAAAAGCACGCTATTAGCACTAAAATCGAATCTCTGAATACGGGCTAAAGTGTGCGTCGTCATTTTATAAACGCCTTCTGTACCTCTCGACACGAATCACAAGATGCAATAATTTTTAAAAATATTCTAATTCTTAATGCTATCCATTATAATTACCAGTAAAAAAGACATCAAGAATTCAAATTGCATTGAAACGTACAAAATACTTTTTTTATTTACCGGTTCCATCAGCAGGCACGTCGATTTAATTGATTTAATTAATAGAATTACACTGATTCCCAGTGTCATACTTATGACTGCGTCGTTCAGTGACTATTAACTGAAAACCAGTGAATATTGACTAATTAATTTTTAGAGAGCAGATCATTAATAATTCGTTTTAATGAATACCTGATTACAGTAACGACTTACCTCTTCCAAGACCATGGATCAATATCCAAGTGCGCCTATCAGTATTCAGGCATGATCCAGGCAATGGTTAACAGTGGTCGCTGACCTACACCTATTCCTTCACCACCTTCACGATCCTGTCCTCGACATTCCCATCTTCCCTCCGCGACACATGACAGTCACTGGACATGCGACTGGCTTCCGAAATCGATTTTCGGCGAAAGACTGTGGATGTTCAAAAATTCAAGTACAGTAACCGCAAATCAGTCTTCATCGCACGTTCAATCTATACTCATCCTCCTAGTGACCATGACGACGATGATGATGATGATGATCAACGTCCTCGTCGTCGTTCTCGTTGTTGTTGTCGTCGTCGTCAAGCGAGCGTGTCGGAGTAACCAGATAACAGTCGAAGAGTGCGCAGTCTTGCACGAGCTGTCGGTGGGGAATCGCGCGCGAGTTCGAGTGCCTCCATCTCTGCTCAGCAGAAGCAGTCGCGTGAAACGAGCCATTTTGGTATCGGAATCCTGATCGATTATAAAGTTCCCATTGACCAAGGTATACTTCACCCGAGGTCGAATTACACGAAGGAGCTTGGACTTATATAGGAATATCAAAGGGTGGCCAGCTCTGAATGATTTCTGAAAGAAGATTGAAGATTTGGATATTAGTGTCTGTACGTGACCCTGGGAAGATCAATGAAGAACTTCTTCTATTACCATACGGAAGAGCATGTGTAAGGAGAAGAGATGAAGAGAAATGTAAAATCGTAGCAGTGAAAGTTCTTTGCTCCTTTGGGTGTTCCTGGTCTGCTCACGTGGGACGGTTTGAGTACCAGCATCATGCCAGGTGGGTAGAATCGCAATGTGAGTTCTAGCGTGGAATGAAAATAATTGGAATTAATAGAAGCGGTAGTAACTAATATGTAGTAACCATAAGGCGCAGCTGGATGGAATGTATAAATTGGTTTAAACTACTAGGAATGATATTGTAAATGCAAGGAATCTAGTAAACGCAATGAGTAAACGAATGAAAATAAAGGGAACGATTAGAATGCGTAGAAGGAGGAAGGAACATTGAGGTATTTGGAGCGCGTCCAGGAGGAGGTGCACGTACCGCGTCCTGGACGTTGCGGTCGTCGACGTCGTTACGGATTTCACAAGGGGATCGACGCGTTACCTAACGGCACGCCGCAAATCAAATTAGCCTAGCTTAGATCGACTTAGGTTAGAAGGTCACCCACTTCGGGGAGAGCAAGGACAGCTCTGACTGTCCCTTCCTCTTCCTCCTCCTCCTCGATTACACGATACCTGTAATTGTCTCCATAGAATTCTGACGATGCATCCGTTTCATGACGCACGCCATATTTTCATTCCTTTACGACTCTTTCCACATTCGAGCTCGTTTCGATGCTCCAACTGTCGAAGAAGACGTTGTTATTCGCTTTACGTATCAACTGTCCCACTTGGCCCACCCACTTGCATTACTGTCCCAAGGAATTTCACTGAAGACAGTACACGGAGCATTGTTCGCAAGGGTGTCAGTGGCTGAAAAAGAAAAATAATTCCAGTAAGAATCGTAAACTGTCTAGAAGTGGTACCGGATGATCGCGGCACGCGCCAGTCGCTCTTTACTTGTCTTCCTACTCCATCCCCTTTCACCTTTTTGCCACCCTTTCTCCTCTTGATCTTTGTCTTTATTTCACGGCGCAGCTCTCGGCTGCGGCTTCCTGCCTCGTTTTTCCGGACGTCTCGTGGCCATAGTAATTTTAGCTCAGGACACTCCGTAAGTAGTGGGCACAGCGAGTACTGAGAGACGAGCTGAAGGAGAGAAAGTAAAAAGAAGAAGCGTTAAAGGAATGAGCCCTTCGAGAGGAAGTGATAAGGACAGAAGATTCACCGTAAAGGAGAGTATAGATATAGAGTAAGAGAAAAGAGAGAAAGAAAGGTAGAGAGAAGCCAGAGCGAGAGCGTTCCGAGCCAAAGGTGGTGGAGATGGAAATAGAATAGAGAGAGAGAGAGAGAGAGAGAGAGAGAGAGAGAGAGCGAAAGGGAGTCACGTCGAGAGGTCACGTTCGAAATGGAATGGAATGGAATGGAACGGATTGGACAATGTCAGTTCGCGTTTAACTGCCGAATCGTACGCAACGAGTATGTACGTACGCGTTAGCGCCGATAAACGATAAAAGAAGGCGAGGGGCCTCCGCGGGGCCTCCCTTCTTCTCTCTTCTTTCTCTCTCTCTCTCTCTCTCTCTCTCTTCCTCTTCCTCCATCCCATCACCTAACATTCGCCATCCTTCTTCAACTCGCAATAATTATTTATTTCCTCTCCTCCAATCCACTACCTGCTCCTCCTGTCAAACGTGAAATTTTCTTCATACGTGCCGTGTGAACTTCTGTGCCCTCCTGCTGCCTCCAGGTGAGAGTATACAGACTCCCCGTGGAGGAGCTCGCGAATTACGTCACATGGTGCTCCAAGTATCGGTCCCGATGATCCGCACCTGCCATCCATCCGTAAGTTGATAATTGCCTGCAATGAGTTTATCTAGTGAGATATGTGACAACAGTTCCGTACAGGGATGACGATTTTAAAACGATTATAAGAATCAGGATTACGGGTTACCCTGTAATATACATATATACTTACGTAGTACTCGACTTTTTACAAGGACGACTCCTGCAACGGTATCCTATACTCGCACCTGTGCGTCCGCACGATTCAGCCAAGACGAACGCCCTCCATAGAGATCGTGATAACGATAAACACGCCGATAGGATACGCTCTAACCGCGATCTGGCTCGCGCTCCCAGTACGATCGTGGGCTGATCCAGGCCGATCCAGTACCTCTGCACTACCTACCTACCTATATCTAACTATAATGTCCAAGTATACACCTAGTGCAAGAAGTGTAGGCCGGCTACGAGAACGTCCTATCACCGCCACTCCCTTACGCTCTATCTCTACGTACCTTTCAGGATCCATGATATATCCTGTCGATGAGATACCCACAAGTACCAATGCGTAAGATCCCAACAGTGATCCACGATCCTTTTTCTTTATGATCATTCAATTCCGTCGATGGAATTGACTCCTCCGCATCTGCCAGAAACATCAGAACTTCCTCTTTGATTAGTGAGAGAAACGCAGGAGGGAGTCTCCGGACGATGATCTAAGCATCATTCACTCATTGTCAGTCTACAACAAAGATCACGATCCCTATTGTAATGATTGTTATACATAGTGTATCCGAGTACCTAATACAGACTTGAATATGTACGTAGGCTGGAATCGTTAAGGAAACGTTACGTAACGTGAGTGTGTGCACCCCTTATCCAGCTGGAGTATCCAAAAATACTTTTGTGTATTTGGTACTTGGGTCTTATTTGATATGTACTATAGTGAGTGTACGTATACCGGTACACGTGTCGCACAAACGTGTGCGCTCGTTCATATGTATATATATGAATACAGTCAAAGAAATAGCTGCACGATACGTAACGTGCACTGTATGTAAATTCACTTTGAGCTTCCCTCAACTCGAGTTCGTTGTCGACTGTCCGTACGTTTGCGGTATTCGGAGTATCTTTCACGAATGCCAATTCGTTATCCACTAGGAGAAATCCAGGTAGCATTTCTTGACGACGTTAGAGGGGTACACGTGCATCGGTGTAGCAGATTAAATATATACAATATAAATACGTATTATACTGTGTACACGAACTAGACGCGTGGGATAGTTTTGAAATACCACGTAAACTTCTTTACCGGCAATGTTTCTCGTGGACGCCATTGTTATGCCTGTCGGTCAAGACAATATATAATCTAATTGGATTATGTCGTATTTCCGTTGGTCTTTCGTTTCTTACAAATCGTAACATTTAATAGTCGTGATTTAACGTGCATCTTTGTTACTGGCATAATTGTTTAAATGTGTCAGAGAGTCGTTAGTAACAGTCGTCCTGATCAAGTGTGAAATAGACATTAAATATGGCGGATCTTTGGAGTACGTGTAGGGTACGTCTAACCCGTGAGCTCGGTAAGGATAATAGCATCGGCGTAGAATAACCTATTGCCAGCGGCATTGTGCTTTGTCCAAACGTTATGTCACTGTTGTCATTCGCGCGAGTTCTTTATCAATGATCTGGCACGCGTCCTCGATGACTTAACCTCTTAATTCAAACGTTCAACTTGCTAGACGAAACTTTTCTTGTGTCATTTCGATCCAGTGCAATCCCAGTGTTCGAATATCTTCCGCAGACTTTGTCCCGCTTTCTGTATTCCGTGTTCTACCCTTCCGCGTGTCTCTTTTACTCAGCAATGGAAATTTACGCCGGACAAAACTTCGCCGTTGCTGCTTTATACGTTTGGTAAAGAAGAACGCGTCACGCACTCGAGTAACAAGTAGGTAGTAACGAGTAACGAGTAACAAGTAACGAGTAACGAGCAATACTACGAGTCTTAGGTACGAGCCAGACGTGCATCTTTATTGTACTCTAACCTATACGTACGATCGGAGTTCGACGAACTTGTTGAAGATTGCCAAGGATCTCTCTTATGGATTGGAATATGTAGTGTCTGCCATAATGCATTAGGAAAGTGAAGAAATGTTTATTGGAGAAACCCCTAACGAGATAACTCAGGACAATTTTATACAAGTAAGCAGATATAATATTATGCGTGTCAACGTGTTCTATATTATTAATTAGAGGTTATGTGCGACAGAAATCTACGTGAGTACTTAAAGTCAAATTTCTTTCTATAAATACGTGAAGAGTGACGGGGATACATATCTGTTCGGTAATCGTGTGATACGGAGCTAGGCCATTCTTATCACCGAGATAGTCTTTATCTTTACAAATTAAATTACATTTTGTCTCAGACTTCAGCAAGTTTAGTCGCTAACGCACAGCCGTTTTGCGTATCTCCGTGCGTAACAAGAGCAGTGAGGTTAAGACAGTGCGGTTACACATTGTATATAATTCAGGACTGTTGCATCACCTGAGGATATTTTTATCGATTTGTACACTCATTTCTATTATGGAATCATCTTTGGGTGGTATACAGGCTTGAATAGTCGTGCATATGTGTACCTATGTTTATATAGGTTACGAGTAAAATATCTTAGTGACAGATAGGAACACGTGTTTTATTCTGGAGAGTTCCATAGTCTGTCAGTTTAAAGTATCTTGCTTGTGGATCAACTGTATTTACGTGAATGCTAGACACAAAGTAACATTCGTCAAGTTTATTATTTAAGGAAGAAATCGGAACCGCGAGTGACCACGAGAGTTTTTCGAGCGTGCCCAACCGAGAAACGTGTATAATCTTTACATATAATGTCTGTACATTTACAGGTTCTGCCTGTTACTGCTACTTTGTGAATTAAATCCATTCGCGAGCCGATCGTCTCCTCGACCTGAGTGCGTTTACAAGTCGCTGAGTGTTTTCAGTGATAAAACAACGTGAACTGGTAGTAGTGAAGTTTTAAAATATAAATACTTGTTTGTTCCGACGTAAATAACAGACATCGCGTATGTGCACGTGCATCTGAAAAAGGACGTAAAGACACTAGAAGGAAAGAGAGGAAGCAAAAAACTAATAAAGTCAATTGGATTGTACCGTTCGGTTCAGGCAATTATTTTGGACAGCCATTCAGTCGAGAATGACGCGGGATGAGGCGGCGTGACTCATTCGCGGTAATATCGAGACGTTTTACGTAAGAGCTGCATAACGTAAAACGACGAGTGTTTATTCTTTTCTTCCGTCATTCCTTCTGACCATCTTTGCCACTTGGTACTTTTCTCCTTCCACTGTCTACTTGGTATCCACTATACTTGGCAACGATTCGCGTGACGATTCATAATGTTACAACAATTTTTCGACGCTCTTGGCAAAAATTCGGTAATGATAATTTATGTTTTTCTTATCTTTGTCTCTTATTTAAGATACGTTATTACACTTACTGTACAGTATTCACACGCGCATGTGGTTGCATACGATTCTTGTGGCATCGACTCGTTTATTACGATTTACCGTGACATCGTTTTCTATAGCGTCCAGTCAGACAGGTAGAGCCAGGAGAGTGCAGTTACAGTTTACATGATATGACAGTAGATATATCTAGATACGTATAATGTATCAGAGAGAACACGTCAATAATGAGTGTACAGATTATATATGCAAAATCTCGTGGTTCTGATCCTTACTTGATATCTGGGGAACAGACAAAGTTAATTTTTGACAGTGGGTCTGCCGTTCATCGCATTCCTGGCGGCACGGTTGTGTACGAAGGTCATTTCATTAAATGCCCTTTTGAGTGCAACTTCAATGACCAAAAGTGAAATTGTATTGTCAATGTGTCGTGTGTTCCAGGGTCGGAGCGGAATGTCCGTAGGCCCGGGAGGGCAGACGCCGTATAAGCGTACTGCACGGCACGCTACTGTTAACGCAACGACAACTGCGAAAACAATGTGAGTACCAAATAATATATGTTACCGACCGATACGTTTTTTGAATAAGCCGAAGATTTTCGTCATTGTCGGTCTAACAGTTTTTGTCGATCGTGGCGCCATCATTGGGAGAATCCTTGTACTGCGGAAAGACAAGCGTCGCAAAAGATAAATGGGCTGCTTATCTTCAGTCAAACGATAAAAATGCGTAGTGACCAATCGAGTCGCTCTTTCTTTCCCTATGAAACAATTAGACGCCTTCATAGTGCGAATAATAAATTATTTTCGATATTGGGAATGTCTTTTACATGTTCAGCTTTATGATAAGATTTCTAATGGCAAATTAATTGTTATTTATCAAATTTATAAAACAACCATGTCATTGGTAACTAGCAAATAACCAAGTTCTTTCAACTTGGGGATATAGCTCAGTGGTAGAGCATTCGACTGCAGATCGAGAGGTCCCCGGTTCAAACCCGGGTGTCCCCTAGAATTTTTTTTTTATTTCTTCAATTTTTATCATTGCAAATGCCTAATCATTTTCTTAATCGATATCTCGATTCAACCCAAATCACATATCCGTTCGTTATACCTGCGAAAGTAATTTTTATAAATAAAATTACAAGATGACATCTGATTGAAAATAATAAAAATCTTAACGAAAGCAACATTACGAGAGCGAAGAGTAAATTATCCATTTCCTTTTCAATCTCTTTTAAATATTCATTCAGATCTTTCAAGCCCGTAAGGCCATTGACCCACAGTCAGCAATCGACCTGACCTCATCTATATTTTCCGAACGACACTGACGAATGCTCTCGGAGATAGATAAATTTTCTCAATCAAACGAATAGCTCAATTAGAATGATCGAGTGCGCCTTCAATAAAGTTCATTTAATTTACAGATCGAAACCAACGCCAAGATCCACAGCAGCGCACACAAAAAGACGGGATCCAGTAGCCTCGTTATTTGCTCCTAGAAAAGCAGCAAACCGGAAGCTCCCATCGGACCATCGATCAGACCTGGATAAAGCAAAGTTAAAAGTTCGGTATGTCCCAGGGATCTGTTAATCATTAAACAAATACCTATTACCTTACCGTTCCGTTTGCGTAATATAATTCAAATTCGATAGAGCTATTTCAAACCACTTCACGGTAATCGAAGGACAGTGGATCTATTGTGGTATACAATGAATCCATGTATTATTTTCTTCCACACCCATCCTCTTGAGATAAGACTACTTAAATGTAGTACACGAAGCCAGAGACACATGCTCAATGACCCAAGTGTACACGAGCACATGTGGTCGAATGACTGACTGGCTATGACGTCTCGTGTACGAAAGCATCGCTTGGCAGAAGTTCAATCGAGTCTATCAATGTGCACAGAAGATATCTGCGTCAGTGTGCGATGTACAGAGACAGCGATTATATTTCAAACGAACAAGGACCACGGACATCCATTGATTGTCAACATCAGGGCATTACACGTGGTAATAATAAGACTGTTGGGATTTGGCACAGACCATCTGCTCGTAAATCAGCGATTCACTGAAGGAGTACGTTGCTCGTTGGCACTGGGTGCCATCGGGTCGTAGACTCTGGATTGATCATCCTGAATGTTAATGTAACAGCTTGGATAAAAGAGTCGACAGAGCATCATTGTGGAATCGCAAGGAGAAGCAATAGAGATTCATCGTGTACCAGGATGCTGAGGATGTTCTTTATGGTATTCGACGAGAGCGAGGAATACTTGAACTCAGCTCAAAGAAGAGGCTCGAGGTTAACAGATGGATTGGTCTTATGTTAGCGAAGCTTGTCTTGGCTTCTATTTATGTTCTTTTCTTTTTTTCACGCTTCCCTTCTTCTTCTCCTTCTGCGCTTGCCACTTCGCTCGCACTACAGGAACCTCGCGCTGTTGCCGATCCACCAAAGTGGCCAGAAATTGATAGAGAATGGACGGGGAGCGGAAGTGCCTGTGGAGAAGCGGAATGTGATGCCTGAGGAATTGTCGAGGAACCTGAAACTAGCTTTTAACAGTCTAAGATAACGGTTCGCTTCGAGACAGATAGATAATGGCGGGCATGAATCACGATAGCGTTGTCAGAATTTACCGAACGATTGGGCAACCCGATATAACGCAATTCGCCGTCGGTTTCGATTGGCAATTCTGCAAGCGTGTAGAAGGATGGAGAAATATACTTGTGGCCATGGAAAACTGTTTCTGTAGAGTGACGACTGGAGCGAAAATATATTGTACGTTGAGATGCCTACAGCAGCTTGAAAAATTATTATGGGAATTCGAGTGTTACTCGGGTCCGAGTTATCGTTATTTTAAATCCCCGGAGGCGGACCGTGACGATTGTTACGTTAGTAACGCTTACGAACGGAGAATCAACCGTTCGAGACAGGCGACCCACTGACAAGAGTGCCGGACGCCGGCGACGCTGCCGACGCCGAGCGCCTACGAGAAGTCACGATCGGCAGCAGCACTTCGTCCTGGCACTTTGTCGCGAATGGTGCGAGTTGCCTACATACCCAGTGAATCAAAAGTACAGTCTGTCGGCATTATTGGTATCTGCCAATATTGACGTATCGTTATATCGATCATTTTCATTTGAATTTAATCCGATCGATGTCATTTTCTTTTCATGTAATTTCTTTTTATCACCAGGTATAACACCAGAGTAACGTTTGAACGGTGTACCCTGTACTTGGTGTACTGGATCATTTGGACAATTGATCAAGTATCGGGGAAAAACTCATGAGCACGTGGTGTAAAGGTCGGTCGTTGGCACGACTCTGACTTTTCGCGCCCGATTCTCTGTCCAGCTCGCCGAATAGAAACGGGCCTTTAATTGGCGGATTCTTAAAGCAGACCAGACGACCTCAATTGACTCTTCTCGAGGAGTCTCAAGGAAAATCGAGTAGAGACGCGGACGTCCACGTGCTTGAAGGGACCGTTCTACGTGTCGTGTAGTTACATGAAGACGCAGAGAGAGAGAGAGAGAGAGAGAGAGAGAGAGAGGGACGTAGGATGGTCGCTGGAGAAGATGAAAGAAGAAAGACATTAGGAAAGAAGAATATGAAGAGATGGAAGTGGGGATGACGTCATCGCATTAAACTCGCGGAGTCTCCTGCTTACTCGGCGTATCGTCGCATGCACAGCACGGCGATCGCGCGCGACAGTCGCGCCTTTAACGAACAATGCAAACGCAGTCCGATTGCATTATTATAATCGTCAGTATAGAAATGCGCTTACGTGCGCCGATGACTGCAGAAGGAATCAAATGAAAATGCATCGGGAGTCACGAAGAGGAAGTTAATGATATTGAGATAAAAATAGTCGCCACTTCCGACGCCTCCGTGCAAACGAGCTTGAGACATTCCTCCTTGCAGTCGTAATCTTAATTGACTTACGCATTAGCAGGTATGCGTGGGTATTGTCATTGACATAGAAAGATTCGTTACGCGTCTCTCGTCGATGCTCGAAATTTACATTGGAATTTTGCGTAGCGACGCCTTCGCATACTACGCGTACAAAACGGCTCGGCCGTATTTGTCGCTCCGACTCGGTTAAGTTCGGCTTTGTATGCTTTTTTTCTTTCGTCGCTCCGTCCTCCTTGCGCCCAGATAACGTAACAACCATGCCGACAGCAAAGCTAAAATCCATGGGCGTCTTCTTCTACGTAATCGGGATCCTGCGAAATTCTTATTTTATTATTGTCCAAGACGATTACCGGTCGATTATCTCTCTTTATGCTTAAGCCGAAGGTCTTCCTTCTCTTATAAAAGGCCATGACGTGCCTTTATTCAATCATTTTATTATCACTTTGATACCGGCTCGTGTACCGATAATACACGTATATTATATCTATACGTAGAAGGTATCGCTAGTGTGGTTCAGCGAATATAAATTGCGATAAGAATGCTGGCGTCGTCCATGACGCTGGTGATAACACCTCTAAGGTGTCGTGTGTACGGACTTAACGATTCATCCGAATACTAGAACACACGTTGATCATACCCTGTCGCAGATATTTAATTCCTCGTTGATATATTTGTCTTCTTGCTGGATTATGGAGTCTCGGATTTTGTATCTATGAGGTGATCGAGTACCGTACCTCTGTCCCAGGTTGGATTACTGGATCTTTAGTTTGCTAGAATTACATAAGGACATGGATCGATGGCAGAACTCGTAATCGTGCTTCTCGATTCGATCTTGAACTTTCCGCATGGACGAGCAATATCCTGGAATGGTTCGGATGGCTCATTTCGTTGCTTCAGGAATCATTCTAGTAGCGCAGCAAAGGACGATCGCTCGCAGTGAGCTACTTGGGTTCTGGTTTTACTGTGTGAGACAGTTGCCAAAAAAATTTAATAGAAAAGAATACAATGGGTTTGTCATTCTTTAATTGTTAAATTTAGTACTATTAGGTAATTAAAAGTACTTCTCTTTAATAGTACAATTAGCCAAAGAGCGGATACGTTGTTTCCTTTGTTCTCAAATTTTAGACTGGGTTTTTATAATCTTTCCTCTTTTTTTTTTCATCCGTTTCATGTGCCGCACGGAGGAGATAGTTTTGTGAACACTCACGTCAGTCAGAGGATTTCCTAATGGATTATCACAAACCTAAGTACGCAGGGACTTATTTGAGACTAGTTAGTGACCGTTGGAAACGTTTGGATCACCGGGTAGTAACGAGCCATATGTCGACCGTATGAGAAAACTGGTCGGCCAGAGAGTCGTCTGCAGATTCCGTGGCCTCCTTACTCCTTAGTCCGCTTCAGGCCCCTTTATGGCCCCTTAACCAGGCCCATTTCTGTCCTTCCTTTCCAAAGTTTCCATCGTGACGTTTCTACTCTCTATTCTTGTTTTCCAGATCTGTTCTTACTAGCGAACAATATCAGTCGATGGGCCACCTTGTGATAATGGGGCCTTACGGGTCCCCATTTATCTCCCAGATTCACAGTAGTTAATATTAAGGTATAGAGATCGTAAAACTTTGTCGACGTCCACTTCCCAGATTCTCTCATCCACATTTAATCTTTCAGAGCATCACCGTCAGTGCTCCTCGCTCTTCCTCGGACATTCATCTACGCATCCTCTTCCTTCATTCTCTTGATCCTCCACGAGTGGTCATGGACCTTGTAAGCCTTTTGGACGTTGATACGAGCAGCAGTTCCCGTTTAAAAGACACGAGAGAGCTTGGGTCCTCGTGTCCCTCTAGCGGTCTACATACGTACCACAGGAGTAAGGATAGGGCCCAAATACTTCCCATGGCGTATTGGGGCATACAGAGAATAAGCCAGGCTTGGTATGGGACCGAAGGGATCCTTAGGGATGAGAGGAATGGAGAAATGGCCGGCAGGAGATGCTCAGAGCGTCTCTGGTGGGGAGAGAGACAAGTTATGCCAGGACAGTCCTGTTGCTTAAGAGATGGTTTGTCCTATGTATACCAGACATTGCTGGTGGTTCTACTAGTAGTAAGTAGTTCTCTCTCTTTATAAAGTTAGACTCTCTCTCTCTCTATATATATCTCATTCCTTCTCTTTACTCTTACATACTGCGAAACTCTTCAGCACTTTGTAGAAGAAGCGAGTGCAGCCTCTCTGGTTCTGCAGTTCTATGCCCAGTACCCCTACCAGCAACAGAGAATCTACCGTGCAGTGGGCCTCAAGGAGGTGGTGGAGGTGAAGAGAAGGAGGAGTAGGAAAACCTCGGTGGAGGGGGTCTTCAAGTCTACAGACTCGAAGTCGCACTCAGTAGCCGATGCACTGTCGTTTTGAACGCGCTGTACTACGGCGTCCCTGTGAACGTCCTTGGCGTCCAGTCGAAAGGCCGCTGGAACATTCGCGGGCCACGAGACTGTTGCCTTCCGTTTCTTGACTCCTGCGCTGATCGTTGTCCAGAATTTTTTTAGAGGTCGTTAACTGTAACTGCCTCGTGTCCCTCATCCTCTGGCATCCCGTGACCCGTGACAGGGACTCTTCTGCCGGATTCCTGAGCGAAGGACCTTGAAGCATGAAACTGTGAGATACGTGAACTCGTGATGGTGCTCGTGGACTCAACCGACGGGGAATCTTCGACTTGAATCTCGGCGTCTTACGAAAGTACCTTTGATCTCGGCGTTACGACCAGTTCTGGCCAAGGTGAAACGTTCGAAAGGCGAGATCTGGTGTGCGCCAACTGGTAAAAGCTGTACGATGCGCGAGAACGAGTGAGATGCTGATATGATAGTCTCTGATGGATCGGAGCAAGAAGCACTGAGATAGGAGTGCAGTTAGACCGAAGCATACCTCGTGGCAGACACCACTGTCTGCCTGCGCTCTCCTGCATCGTTGGTGCAACAAGTGGTCGGTGCGGCGCATCAGCAAGCATTGAGAGACTGGTAGTGAAACGAAATTATTGTGCTGGAAATTACTTACTCGATATTCCTGTACTTACAGTATTAGTACAACTGCTATTTAGTCTGAGATATAATCCTGGTTACTGGCAGAGTCTATACCTAGCTCCAGTAGCTAGAAGTGCGCACTTGGAGACTGCTGTCAAGATTACTCTAGTGTTTTTAAGGTATCCCAGGCACATATCTGCATACCTTGGTAGACTTAGGAAGTAATACCAAGATTCCATAAGGATTTTTATTTCGATGGAGACGTTATCAGTGATCCTATTATGAAGAACGAGGCAGTGTTCTGCAGTGATTGGTGGATTCCTATTGTATTGGTGGCCGTAGGCCTGAATACGAGATTAAATGAGACTCGTGGTGCGCAAGGTGTTCTTCAGTAAGGAATGGAAAGAACGACAGGAATGTCGGTCAGTGGTGCATGGAGATTGGTCATCCTCTGGACCAGTTGTATGCCGGGGAACGAAGTATCCTGAAACTGTGCAGTGTACTCAGGCACCTCCAGGACGAGGTCTACCTAGAGACCTAGAACTTACTCTGTTTAAAGTTCGGTTATCGTGATCTGGATTGATTGGCTAATTGATGGCGTGGACGTATAATAATTAGTGAAGCTTATTAATATCATTACCAGCTTTGTGTCTGTGAATTATGACCCTCACGAGGGTCTTTGAATTTTACAAGAGTATCGTATAGTCCTTAGAGCGACCATGATGAAGTTCAAATCGCTATTTCGTAGAGGACAGCCGAGCCATCCGCCTCAGCAGCAGCCCCAACAGCAGCAACAGCAACAAGCTCAGGTTGGCTTGAGGCAGGCATCGAGTGCTTCGTCGCTCGAAACTAAATCCGATAGTTTACCACCTGCCTCGGGAACTTATCATCCCTCTGGCAAGGCTGCAGCCAAGGCCAACGCCAAGGGTCACGCTAAAGCTCCCTCCAAGAGTTCTGCCAGGATGCAGGAGCTCGAACAGGAGCTTGAATCGTTGCGCAAGGAACGTGCCAGACTCGAGGCAAATTTGCGAGAAACTGCAACCGACGTCGAGCGTCTCGACGAGCTTCGCAAGGAGCTCACTTCGCTGAAGGTAATTACTTACTTCTTTAAAACTTTAATTGCCTAACCTAACTTTCATGTATGTCGTGCAAGAGAAAATGTCTTTTATTTAATTACACTTCTTCCTTTTACTTTTTACTTAGTTTCTCTGACCTTTCATCCTTGCCTCTCGTTCTTCTTTTACTTGTGTTTTGTTTCTGCTTCGTCAAGGATTTATACTCTTTTTCTTTATCTTCGGCACCCTGTTTTGTAACTGCGACGTCCTCGACCTTATGCGAATATCAGTCGAACAGAACTTTCATTATATTCAGTCAGGATAACTGGCGTATTTATACTGTGCAGTACAGTATTAATACACAAATTTATATTTTTATTTACCTTCAATTGAATTATTGAATTGATTCTTGTTAAGCTGACGGATAATTTCAATAAAAAGATAAGAGATGATACAACGTTTGTACAAGTTTCTTATTGATACTTTTCATTCACTTTAGAAATCGTACGTTGGGAACACTTTTGTGAATGACTTATTCTCTTGCTGCCAGGGGAACTTTCCTTTGACAATTCTTTTTGATTTCACTTTGGGCCAAATGTCATAAATGGTTATTGTATAGCTTGGATCTGATTCACGACGCACGTCCTTGTCCTGCTAAAGTTCGCTGCGTGAGGGTATGTCGAGGTTTAAATAAAAGAGAAAAACATCCCTGAGCTGTCCCGATTGCGTAACGGGTCGCAGCCTGTCGAGACCTCGAATTGCGAGAGATCGAAGTTACAGTTGGGAGTTGGGAATGTTTACTAGTAGGAAGGTGGAGCGGTATTCTCAGAGCATCCGAGCGTCCCGGGCGAGATGAAAAAACGTTACATCTCCTCGCCTACGGTAAAATATTTCACGTTGAGGAAAAACGTTCTGATTGTGCTTGTTGAAAATGCACGTTTCCACGTAGAATAGAAAAGTTGTGATTTATATAAAAGGCTCGATGTTTGCGGGAGCTGTAGACACGAACAGACGGTTTCGTGTATCAGGGCGAACCTAACCTCGTACGCGTGACAGCTAGGTTTATTTCCTGAGGCTAGACTTACCGAATTGCCTTGAACGGTATAATTAAATTTCTCAGGAACTCGAGGATCTCGACTGCGTTGTGACCTGGGGGATATCGGTTTTCCGTAATTTGAGAGTCTCTCAGCCGCGACTGGCGGATAGTGTGGTTAGAGACGGTTTGACTGAGTGTTTTTTTAAGCAACTCGATACATTTTGAGGAATTCAAAGTCTTCAGTGTCGTGAAATTCTGTTCATTGAGTAATTTCGGATTCTGTTTGGTTACATGCAGGAACAGCATAACGTGGAGTTGGAACGTCTCGCTGAGGAAAACGACACGTTGCGTGCTCGTCTTCGAGATGTGGCACATTCTCCTCTGTCGGATTCAGAGAAGCAGCAACTACTACTTGATGCATCAAGACTTCATAATTCTGCACCTGCTTCTATTGCAATACCACAGGAAGATGAATCTATGGAGATTTCAAACACAGCACTGGATAGTCCACAATGCACAACACCGGATTGGGATAAAAGATCTTCTAGCTCTGTCTCTGAGGTTTCTGTTGCCTGTCTGCAAGACAGGATTTTACAGATGGAAGAAACACATTATTCTACTAACGAAGAGTTACAAGCAACTATTCAGGAACTCAGTGATTTGCAGGTACCTTGCTTTTCTGAATTTTATTAAATCGGAATATATCATATTGAGAGACTTTAAGTGCATTAGAGATATTTTACTTTATAGGCACAATTAACTGAGCTTCAAGCAGACAACGAGAGGTTGACAGAAGAGAAAGGTGTATTGTTGGAGTCGCTATGTAGACAAACAGAGAAATTAGAAGATTCTCGATCAAAGGTGGATACACTGCAAGGACTTCTTTTACGCGAAGAGCAACCACAAGAATCACCACAAGGTTACAACACAGAAAGAGAACAGAAACTTGTGGATCTGCTCAAGGTAAGCATATATTCAAGACATTACAAACTGTTGCGATTCATGTGAAGTTTGCCTAATCTTGCATATATAAATATTTCAGAGTGCGCAAGAGGAACGAGAATCTTTGCTTTCGAAGCAAGAGGAACTTACTTCTGAATTAAAAAGTTTGCGTGCTACAGCAGATGCTAGTGCAACAGAGACTGAACGTCTAACCAAACGAGTACATCTTCTGGAATCGACAGTGGATGCCGCCAACGTGGAACGTAAACAGCTGGATCAGGAATTAGCCGAAGCAAGACAAGAAGGTGCGAGTCGTGGCATCGAGATCAGTAGGCTGGCCACTCTTCTAGAAAATGCTCGCGCCAAAATCGAGGAACTCGAGCAGTCCAGGCAGCTAGAGAGCAAGAGCGAAGCCGACGAACTCCTGGACGCTGCACGACGTGAAAAGGATACTCTTGAGACACAAGCAGCGGCACTTCAGGAACAGCTAGCACGTTCACACTGTGATCACGATCGTCTTCGAGACCAATATTCACAGCTACAGGAAGAGTACAAGGTTAGTCTAATTACGAGGATCGGTTTCACCACGGTAAGATGTTGTTTCTCATCAATTACGTTTCGCTGTCTAATCAGGTGGCTCGAAATAACGCAAAGTCTGCGATCGATGATCTCGAGTACCGACTGAATCAACTGAAGGAAGAACGAATTTCTGTTAACTCGGAACTACAGCTTGTGCGAGATTCTCTGGCGGAGCTGCAGGCTCAGTGCCAACGGCATCTAGAGGACAAGCGTGAACTCAAGGCCGCCCTGAGCGAAGCGCAGAGGCGAGAACGCGACGCTCAGGCTCATAATTATGAATTAGATCGTGCCTTAGCCGAGGAGCGTAAATTGCGCCAGGAGGAGAGCACCGAGTGGAAGCAATTCCAGACTGATCTTTTAATGACCGTCAGGGTCGCCAATGACTTCAAGACTGAGGCACAGAGTGAGTTGGAACGTGTCGTTATGGAGAATAAGGCCCAAAGAGACAAACTCAGGGCTCTTGAGGCTCAACTCGACAAACTAAACAAAGGTGAGTCACTCCTTTCTATTTTTGACACCTGTCACGTGCATTTTATGATATCAAGGTCACGGAATTACATTAACAGAAAATTTATTCCTGTAGTAGAATAATCAAAGATTATTGAACCGACAGTGAATTTACTGTGATTGACATTTTTTAAATATAATGTCCTCCGTTTATTGAGGTCAAAAATGATTTTTATTAATTTGACGGCTAATTTGCATTAGGGGACTTATTGATCTAAGATTAATTTGAATATTTTTTCTGACACTTTTGAATTACGGATTAGAGAGCAACACGAGCTCCACTGACAGGTCGTTCGACGAGATCAATACGTCTGACAGAATATCGACAAATGGAACATTGAAACGCGGTCGTAGAATTTTGAAAATACGACCCAAGAAAATAATTTCCGAAGCAAATTTATCCGATTCTGTTGAACGAGTTTTGTATGGTGAAGATATGTATAGTAAAGTGAGAAAAACATATCCAGTTCCGACAACCAAGAGTCTCGATTTGAACCTTTCAATCAAAAAAGAAGAAATCAGTGAGCCACCAATCCTGAAGGAGGCTGTAGAAATTGCTGATAAATTAGAGTCCGGCAGGGAAGTCGAAATTTCTCCATCCTTTATCGTGGACTCGATAACAAATTCGGATGCTGGGACGATTTCCGATTCTTTGACTTCACAAACGTATCCTGTGCCAAGTTCAAAGTACGACGAAATCAAGATGTACGCGAACATGAGGAAAGAAATTTTACAAACACCTATATCACTGGAGGATGAAAATACTTTGGAAAAATCCACGGAATCTAAGAATGCAAATTTGAAAAGCGACGTGCAGGAGGATTATCCGAAATTGTATACACCGGTTACACCTTCTTGGAAGATGCCGAATGTTGTTGAAAATCCAATTTTGAAGGATATTACGGCAATTCAAAATACTGGAAAGGATTCCTATGGCATCAACATATCAAATAGCCATTTTTTTGTGCCAAAGAATTACGTCTTTTCGGATAGTAGCTATGCCATGAATGATCTGCGATTCGAGGTAGATCCAGGCATGAACAAGTTACTTCAGGAGAGTCGAGGACTCGATGGCAAGATTAATAACAGCGTTTCACTACCAGATTTAATTGGCAAAAAAAATTTTGAAAGCGACGTACCATTAGAACACGTTGAACCTTTATACGCCGAAATAATTGGATGCAGTCCTGAAAATAGTTTGAACAGCGAAAAAAGCAGTTCGTTTGGTGACAATTTATATAGTACCATCCCAGAAATTCCACCGTCAATACCAAAAAGACCTTTGGTAATTAATGAAATAGAAAAACCTGAAATTAAGAAAGACAAGAGACTATTTCTAAAGAAAAAAGAGTCAAGACCAAGCAGCGAAATCGTTGATTCACTTCTTGATGATTTGACTTACCGATCAATTCCTAGAGCACCTAGAAAAGATGCTGATTGGTCACGATCCTCTAGTTCACTGGAGGACCTGAGAACATACAATAAATATAGCGCAAACAAAGAACTCGGTAATTCCTTCAAGTTCAACGATAAGAAACAACCAGGAAGCGCACACAATTTAAATTACACTGAAATAACTTCAACTCCCAAGGCATCTAAAAGCTCGATTGTTGAAGGTAAAAAGTCTGGGAAGAAATTCGATAAGATTATTAATGACATTGAAGTGGTGACTGCTACGCCAATAATGATTACCGATTCAGACAGTGCAGAAGATCGTTCGAATTCGCAGAAGATCAAAATGAATCCGAAAGCTAAGGAACCCATCAAAGAGATTTCCATCCAGAATCCAAATCCAGATTTAATAATGGAGCCAAAAATGTTCTCACTAAAAAGACCAGTGCGCACTGTAGAATCGGTACCGTTACCTAGAAAATCTTTGACTCCGCCACCGGAAGTTAGCCCAAAAAAATTAATATCACAAAAGCGTTTCACAGTGAGCGTAGTCCCGGAATCGGAAATACCACAACCAGTGAAGGCAACGATTCGAGAAAGTTCAAGTTCCACATTAGAAAGACGTAATTCTTACCCATCATTCATTTCATCTGAAACGAACAAGGAATTGTCTGTAGATGACTTATTGCTAGACGATAGAAATTCCATGTCTTCCTTGAACGGTGATTCCCAATCTCCTCGATCAATGCCATCGACTGCTCAATCATATGCGTCCTCGTTCGTAGCATCGAGTGAAAAGCGAATCGACTCCAAGGAAGGAATATACGGGAAGTTGCGTCACAAGTCCGTAGCAAACGTTCAACAGAAATTCGAGGAATTGTCAAAGAGTCGCGACAGCACTTTAACGGCGAATAGAAATTCGTCATCGTCGCCTAACAAACTGTCGACTAAGGAGTCAAGTTTTGCTGCGTCGTCCGACCAATTAATTCAGCACGAGTTTCGCAAGCGAACCGACAGCGATTCGAATGAAGCAAAACGCAACAGGTTCCTGAGAGAGTCGAGTGTCCAGGAAGATTCTGTGGTCTTGCGTAGTAAGAAATCCAGGAGTTTTGACAGCGCAGAGTGTACCTCCTCGAAATCTTCGTCATCGAAGGATCCACCAGAGTTTGCAAAGGTTCGACCAAGTTCCTTCGACGATATCGAAGCGGTTGTTGTCATTGAGTCTTACGTATCTGAAAACCAGGAGAAAGACTCAGCAGTCCTGCTAGACAAGAGGTGCAACTCCTTTAACGAGCGCCACTCTTCGCTGAGACGAAGGTTCGAAACGATCCTGGAAGACGTGGAATTGCGACCTGATCGAGGTCTACGGGGACGCTCCACGTCGGTCAGATTGCCTAGCGACCGTAAGTCGCGGAAATAATTTTTGCTTCGGTAGAGGGGCTCGGCCGGTCGAATTGTTGTGTGTCCTTTGCTCGAGTTAGAAGAAGAGAACTCCGCCATTACTTTCTTTTACTTGTCAACGTACAATATATTTGGGTGCACATGTGCATACGTACCTGGGCTATTGTGAATCCTTGTAAATTATTATGGACCAATCATATGTATATCTTCCCACAATTTTTCTAATCCTTAGAGTTTTAAAATCCTTATGCTTTTAATGTATCGTCCAGTTGAAAATGTACCTGCTTCCACGTTCACGTACTTGAGGTTCACTGGATGACTCCTGATCGACTGTGAGTCACGAAGAGTGTCAAGACGTTTCCTGGGACGTAACCGAACGTCATTGTCAGAAACAACAATAAATGCCTAATGTGTTCGTCGTTGGGAAGTGAGCAGCGTACGTCATCGACCGTCCAGTCGATAAAATCGTCTTTAACAATTTCCTCTAGAAATCTACGCTTTGATCTAGCGCTTCCGGCTTTGATTTTTATCTTGGAGTCATTAGTGAAATTCATCATTGACTTTACCTTTCTATTTACAGCTAATCAGAAGACCACAATGCCACCACCAGCACCAAGACCAGCCAGTACGCCGACGGAAACGCAGCAGAGTGTCCTTACCAGTGTCCAGCAGGAAATGGCGGCTCGACGTAAGGCAAATATTTCACGTCAGGATTCAAGACTCTCTGTCAAGTGTCTAATTGAGAGCATTGAGAATGCTACCAAACAGGCTAAAGCTGGTAATGACGTTGTTTGCATATACGACGTTATTCTGTTTAGAAGTGTCGCCATCTGTTGGAAGTAGAGGGTCTGATTCTTTGTCCAGGTCCAGGAAGTCGCAGTAGCTCCACGTCCTCGTTGAACTCAATTGGTACAAACGACATTATATCACTCAAGGCACCACTCAGGGATCAACAGCAGACTAACAATCTGATCTGTACGAGCAATCCTACGAATAACAACAAGACCCAGTCGTCGAACACCAGGAAGCCACTGTCGGGTAATTGAACTGCACTCAGCCTGTAACTAGCATAAGTGCGTTACGCGTGGGTTCCACAGTCTTGTTGGTTTGACGTAAATGCTTGTAGTTTTGAAAAATATCTGCTTGCTAATTGCTTTTTGCAAAACGAAATTGCAATTTTTACATACAAGGTGAACACTGACCACTGTTAATAATCTTGCCAGATTTCCTAGAAAAATTTTTGCTTGCAGCGCTCTTGTTTTGTCTATTGAAGAAAAATGCTGTTAGAAAATACACGCTTCTGGTATCAATACACTAATATTGTAACGTCGATACTTTTTCTTTCAGCAAACGAGCGCCTTGTATAATTGCATGCAACACGACTTCTTTTTTTGCTGCACATTAATAAAACTTTTGGTATATTCTTTTATCTCTGTTTCTCTCGCACGCACGCAGTTTACTTTAAATTCACTTTATATCCATTAACCGTACCTATTCGGTTAGATCCGACATATTATTCCCAAGAGCGTCCTAGGCACTAAAAGTCATCCTAGGCTAAGACAAAGAAAAAGATGGCACGCAGTAAAACCTAAGAAAGTTGAGTCTCACCGAGACGCAAAGATACATAACAGAAATAGTCATTGTCCTTGCTGTCGGTAATTCAGAGACAAAGTCGGTTCCCGTGGTACTGAGTCCTGGCGAACTACTGGATTCGGCGACACTCAACGCCAAAGCTATCGACTTCGTGAGACGCAACAGCGTGACAGATCTCTCCGAGCGTAAGGATCCTCTCTGCGGTCTGGTGAAGAACGGCGGCTCCAAGAGGAACGCCCTCCTCAAGTGGTGTCAGAACAAGACAACCGGCTACAGGAATATCGACATCACCAACTTCAGCAGTTCCTGGAACGACGGTTTGGCACTTTGCGCCATTCTTCATTCGTATCTGCCGGATAAGGTGCCCTATGACTCCCTGACACCTACCGAGAAGCGCAGGAACTTCTCAATCGCCTTTTCCGCAGCTGAAAGCGTCGGAATACCCACTACTCTGGTAGGTATCCCCATTGCTTGTTACCTTCTCATTAAAAAAAAAATACTTAAACATTTAGTCGCCACTTTTCCCAATTATAGAATATCGGCGATATGTGCCAACTCGAGCGACCTGATTGGCAGCAAGTCATGACCTACGTAACGAGCATCTACAAGCACTTCGAGACCTAACCTGATCTCTCAAGTTCCGGTGAGTCGGCGTCGTCGCCGTCGTCGTCGTCATCGATTAAGCCAAGGAGAACACGACCCGCCGAAATCCATTTTCCTTAACCCGCCCCCACCCCACCCTCTTCTCGAATTAATGCAAGCAAAAACAAGGCATCTAGTCAACCGAACTTTACGGAGGATAGGAGTTTTTTTTCTCTTTCCTTTCTTTATAATACCAAGAGGATGGCGAGGACTCGAATTTCCTCCAAGTGAATAACCGAAGAACTCCATAGCCTGTGCTGGCTGGGAGGGGCATTTCCTCATGTTGTTTTTTCTTCCTCGTTTCTCAACCCCTCCTTAGTTTTCCCTTATCCGCCCCAGTTTTTTTTTTCTTTTTTCTATTCTTCTCTGTACATATAACTACTAAGAAGTCTGATACTTTCAGCGATACGAAGGAGAGCAATACGACAAAAGGAATTGCTTTTCTAATGAGACTGAACACACACCTACACACACAGCTACGAGTAACTTGTACACAGAACACGTACATACATACACGCAGACATATACTATACAAATTTATGTATATGATATAATAATAACAATAATAATATAATATTAATGAGACGCAGAGACGGGTGTAAGGGAGAAAGAGAGGAACCGAAGAAGCACAAAGAGAGAGAGAGAGAGAAGAATGTGTTTGTATGTTATAAGACAGAGTGATACAAATGAAAGAAAAAGAGATAAATAGAGAGGCGACCGAATGGAGAACAAAGAAAAATCACGTAACGGATAAATGGTAGAGAAAGAGAGAGAAGAGAAATGGCCGCGAAAACTGTGTACCCGATAAAACACTATGTCCGACGCAAAAATATTTTTGCTCGTGCATTTAACTAAAATTTAAAAAGAAAAAAAAGTGCATTTACGAAGGACGATTATAGGAGGCGGAGCTTGTGCTTTTGCGTGCGAGAATATATTAACTATTAATTAACGAATAACGTAATTAGTACTAGCGAAAGGGGGAGATGAAGACGTTTGAGTGTTTGCGTTCCTCGTACTATGAGTATTTTTGTACGTGTATTATTTTTCGATAAACTTTTGTGTAAGTTGCATGTTGTGTATAGAAAAAGAAGGAGGAGGAGACGAAGAAGAGACAAAAGAAAAGAAATAATACGCCTTAATTTAAGAAAATCTTTAATTTATTGCATTAGTCCGCGTTTAGTGTATTACCGTGAATCGTGGTGAATATTTCATCCCCATCAATAACCTCTTCCACCCCATACACACCATTCATCCCACCATGATCACTTCGTCTTTTTTTTCTTTTAATCATTTCACTTCATACTTTTACATTTTTCTTTTCTTTTCTTTTCTTTTATGTACTTTTGATTTCATATTCCCCCTCCCACTGTCTTTCGTTTCACTGCAAATCCTTATAAA
>JAYRCB010000657.1:844606-937353 GCA_036026315.1 Trachelus stipa
TTTTCTTTTCTTTTATGTACTTTTGATTTCATATTCCCCCTCCCACTGTCTTTCGTTTCACTGCAAATCCTTATAAACTTTGGACGAACGAAGGAAGAGCGAACTGAGATTAAATTCTCTGTGATATAACGATATACATATAGACCGCATCCTCTCAGCAAAAATAGAAAAAAAAGAAGGAAGTAATACGCGTTATCGTTATAGCTCTTACGATTGCTGCTACTACTATTATTATTATTGTCAATAATTATCATGAATCATCGTCATTGTGCTATCATTGTGGACAATACCGGGCCGAATAACGTGAAACAATAAACTTACCTAACGTATAGAAACTCGTACTGTTTGGAGTTTTATTTCTGGCCATTAAACGCGGGATTAGGTTCTCTGGTGTATCGAAATGATTACTTTTTAACGGATATCACCACGCCTTTCCTCCTGGCGATACGTATCGCGTCGATTCGTTAGGGTCGATTAAGGATCAACGAGCCAGCTAATAAAATTTGAACGAGATCACGTACTTCCGTTGTGTGGGGCTACGAGTCATTGGGTAGGAGAGTTTGAGGGGGATGGGCAATGCTTTTTCTTATCATCTTCTGGTAGAAGATGGGATTTAAAAACGCGTAATGGTCATACGTAATTAACGAAGCGAACGAGGTTCGTTCGCATTAATAAAATTTATTGATCCTTTGACGTCTATACGACTCTGGCATTTTAGACGTAGTTTGTCTTATCATCCTTATACGATTTGTGATTGGCTATATACAAATTAGGTTTGTTTGAATATCCTGTGGATATTATTGTCCTGGTTTTTGAACAATTAATGATGGCAATTCCAGGGTGTCAGGGTCGTTACTCTTCTGATTGAAGGTTTCGTAGTCGAAGATGCTCCGACTGTTTCCTGGTCAGTCACGTCTCGTTTACGTCGAGTTTATCCTGATCCTTTTCGCCCGCGTAATACTCGTTGGCTGGTTCCACCATTTTGTCTGTGTCTTGGGTATTTTGCCGGGAGTCTGGATCTGGCTCGGGTTGTCTGTCTTCCTCTGGAGGTAATGCGTCGCAAGGCACGTCTTGCATTTGTACGCTTGGGGAATGCTGGACCATTTTTAAATTGTCGTAGACATGCCTTGTGATTGCTTCGAGGTATTGTTTACTGTTGGCGTTGTCTTGACGCGTTACCACTTCTGGGTGTAAGGTGAAGTCTGGTGCGAAGTACTCCAGGTATTCTGTGTATGGTAGTTCATTGCTTATTTGTTCGTCTAATAATAGGGATGTCTCATAAGTCCAGCATCGAGCGACGTTTCTTAATGTGTAACCACCACCACCTACTGCTAGAAGAGGCACATTTAAGTCTCTGACAAACTTAACACATTCACCGTGTCCCTTGGTACTTAGACTGAAGCATCCTAAGCGGTCATTGGCTAAGGAATCTGCTCCACATTGCAAAACTATTGCTGTAGGCTGGAAGAACTCCATCACATGGGATATGACAGGCTTAAACACTTGGACGTAGGATGTATCGTCGATACCTTCCTTTAGGGGAACATTTACAGAATAGTAACGGCCGCTCTCTGCTCCAATTTCATACATATCACCAGTTCCTGGGAAGAAGTAGTTGCCATATTTGTGGAAGGAGACAGTCATTACTCGATCTGTTAGATAAAAAGCTTCTTGAACTCCATCTCCGTGATGTACATCGATATCAATGTATAGCACTCGAGCATGGTATTTGAGCAACTCCAAGATAGCTATGACAATATCATTGATGTAACAAAAGCCTGAAGCTTCAAATTTCTTAGCATGATGTAGTCCACCGCTCCAGTTAACTGCAATGTCACAGCAATTATTATTCAGCTTTGTGGCACCTTCGAGAGAAGCTCCAGTGTACATGGAACAGAAGTCGAAGAGACCCTCAAACACTGGACAGTCATCTCCAACGTTAAAATGACTGAGATACTTGGTGTAACCCTGTAGATTCTGGGGTGTCACTCGTTGTAAGAAATCCACGTACTCATCCGAATGGAACCGGCACATATCGTGTGTACTGGCTCTATACGGTCTATATATTTGCATCTTTTTGTGCAGTCCATAGTTAAGAACAAGACTATGAATAACAGAGAGTCTATGAGGTTTCATGGGATGACCAGGTCCATAATGAAAGTTCCCTACGTCAGGATTATAGAAATACGACACTTTCTTGTTGTAACTCATGTTGAGGTTAGCCTCGTTAATTACCGTCACTCCGAAACTAATGAAGTCTTTCAGAAATTCTTATAGCTCTGAAAATTCTCACAAAATCCCACTTTTCACACCATCGGTACCCCAAATGCAGCACGTCAACAAGTCTGACACTTAAGTTTATCGAACATTCGTTTTGCAAACACAAATCTCGCGTGAAGCGTCATTGCACAGCTACTTCGGTCTCTCGCCGACAGAGGGAAATCCATACGTGATTGAATTATATTTTTCACTTCCAACTCGCATCCGATTTTATTAGCCAGTCTGGTCAGTACAGCCTAGAAAAAGAGATCCGGCAGAAACGCTAACAACGAAAAAGCCTGAGCTCATTAATTAAGCTTCATTTCCCAATGGCGCTCAAACAGTTTAAACCATTTCACTACTCGGCTCGCATTAGCATAGAAGCATCTCTGCCGTTAACTCGAGGCGCGACAAAAAAATAATGTGGCAAACGTGAAGCAAAGAGATAGAACGAGCACTAAATTACCACGTTTTGTAATATCTTCACAGTCGTTCAGTAACGAACATAAAACCGAAGGAAAATAGGCTCTTGAAACGGTAAACGGGTGAGAGGTAAAGCGCCTTCGGTATAAATATAAATAAACGTGCGAATACAAGAACAAGATAGAAGATTATGTAACAGGATGAAGAATCACATAAAAGACTGCGGAAAAATGAATAAAACAAAGGAATATATAAAGACCGGAGTTTGGTCTTCATGTTTGTATGTATAAGCATACTACATGTATATATATATTTACATTAATTTAATCCTAACACCGTTCCCGTATCGTAGCAAATGGATACTAACGCACAACGCTAAGCGGACTTTACTTTCCTGTCGTCAGGAGAAGATATATCGCTTTGCATAATTCCCGCTGTAAACGAGTATCGAATGACGTACAATTCGATCGAGTCTGAATCGTTTAAACATACAAAAAGTCAAAACAGTTAGGCATGCTAGTACTATAGTACCTACATAATAACATCAGAAATTGGTATCAGTACATTATAACTGTTATGATAGACAAGAATTTCTAATCCACTTGTAAAATCATTAGATAGTTCAACAGCCGCGACATTATTTAGTGAATTTCGCTCTCGCGCCAAGTGGACAACATCCGGGCTTCTCCAACTCTTTCGATTTCTCAGTTGGTTGAACCGTGTCACCGATAAAAAAAATGCTTAGACAGTAAGTACCAGAAATTTCTTGGCCATCATGGCAAGGAGATGATTCCAGGATACGAAGCGTCTTATTATGCGTGCATAGAATAAAAGGAAACTTTCTCCGTCGAAACGGAGATTTGTCGATTTATCTGTTTCTTATTATTTTTTTTTACTAATAAAAGATGCATATATTGACTATACTTTCGTATATTTTCTACAGTTCGTTCCTCTTTCCGTTGCAACGCGTATTAATGTTGACAGATCGTATCTTGCGTTACAGATATTGTTTTTCTTAGAGAAATAAAGTATAAATTAAGTACATATCACGTAGATAAGAAGGCAAGATAATAATTATGCTATTACGATAGTCGCGAAGCTGTTGCCGCTACACATCTGCCATTCTCTGTACCGTTATGAGTTTCATCTTTTACTTACATGACGGCGTGGCAACGTATTCCCGGGAAAATATAATTTATTTGTACGTAACGGGAAGGAAGTAGATCGATAGGCCCGTCGTGATGGTTGGAAGAACTGTAATGCCTCCTAGATACCTCTTTTCATTGGCAGCTCCATTTCCATCCTCCTTCATCTCGTTACTTCTTTTTTTGCTCCTCGCTTATTCTTATCTCTCCCCTCTAGATACATATTCTCTTCTTTATCCAACCGCTCGCACGCTTCAGGGTTTTCCTGCACGATAAGCTACGAGGCTGTTCGGTCACGCGAGACGGGAGAACTTTGAGCGTCGAACGTACCGATCGTCAGAGAATTCCAGTCCAGTGGTACTTAATCCTTTTTGATGAAGGATTCGAAAATTTAGTAAATACATTAAATATATTTATATAGTCGCTCGGGAACGCGTTACGGTTCAGAATTTCTGGTCATCGTTCTCGTTACCCAGATCGAACGGAGGCGAAGAGCCGACGGTTACGCCTGAAGGCACTTGACTGACTCTGGTAGTAGCCAACGTTCTTTCTTCAAATGCGTAGTTCAAATTATTATAAGATTTTGAAATGTTGGATGCTTACGTTATTATAATTCAACCTAGCGATAGATATAACGGATGTAATCAGTAAATACCGAATGGCGTTGTCAGAAGTAGCGAAATGGATAATAGCCCTGGGTCCGTTACTTGAACAGAGTAGTAGATGAGTATATGCCACAGGCAAAATGATGGAAGCTAGTAGGATGCATATTCCAACACGCGATATCAGCACGCTAATACATCCTGGCATTACTCCCGTTTATCCTCCCGGCACCGTTGGTAGCTGCAATCCACAGCCAAGCCGAATAGGAGCATCCATTAAGTTGCGCAATTCAGCGCCGGTAGTCGGAGTCCTTGCACGAGTGGGATGCGCGCGGGTATTACAAAATTTTATTTAATGACAAGCCGCTAAACTTAAAAGTCAGTGAAAATAGCAACTCTCAACTTTGGCTTCTTTATTTACGTAAAAGATTGAAGCTGCGTATACAGGGTGGCCGTTACATGTACTTCCAGAATGCAAGCGCTATGGTAATTCGAAGGTCAACCTTCGTTGTTTCAATGGGATGATGCAATTTTTCTTCCGGAATCCTGCAACTTTTGTCTAAAACATTTTTATCTCTGGCTTCGTTCCCAAAAAAATCAACCTGATCACTATAAATGCCCCACCCTGTATATATATTGTTTCATCTAGTACCAAAGCATCCTCGGGTATAATCATGAAATTACACTTATTCCAAGATACAACGTGTATTACCTAACCAAGAAAATAAGATTTCATATTCACAGAAGATACATTCAGATTTAAAAATCGACTTCCCGTTACCATACGGATTTAACATGGTGCAGTTGATAGGCGGATCTAAAGGACCACACATACTTTACTCATCCACACTTCCTTCGACCCTGCTAACTAAAAACTCCAGACTAGTCCAATGTGGCTACCCGTGAATACGTTCACACGTGAACGGTACAGACGCGTAAAATCGAATGATTCGAGATCTGCGTGTCGACGTTCGATCCATCGACGTTCATTGACCCATGGAGACGCTCTGACTCCGTTCCGAGAGTTCTTCGTCGTTGTATCATTTCTAAAGGAGTAAGAGATGAACTTTCACGAAATTCTTATAGCCTGGAATAATGTCTTCTTCCTAGATCATTATTGTCCGTGATCTATTCTTCGATTATGATTACGTATAGCCTACCTTTCTCTTGATTTAATCCGCTATTTATAGCCTTAAGTAAGAACGATCGTTCTTTGATTCATTGTCATGTTTCTGGTCATCCTCGTCATCGGAGAATTGAGTCACATTAATTCTTTAAGATTCCTATTCCTCTTGCTCAACTTCTTAAACGAGACTCAATTTCCAGTCAAATTCAACTAAATATATAGAACAACAAGAGAGCTATGCAGTGTTGACACGATCGGTATTAGTTTCAAGGCCCAGATTCGTCTCGTTCTCAATTATGACCCGTATCCTCCCATTTCTACCATCAATGAAAATTGGTCAGTCATGTATACGTCCTGCGTTCAGTTAAGAATCAGTATACAATTTTACACAGCGAGCAGCGGTATTGCTTTGAAAGTTTTCAAGTGATAATGGACCGTTTCTGATAACACGTTCGAGTCTAATCAGTAAACAGATGTAAACGGTAATCTACTTCCCTAGAGCATCTCACCGGATACATGGCTTGATTAACAACAAATCTGACTTACATAATCACTCTACAGTTGGTCGAAATCAAATAGACACGTAGCCGCGACACAATTGCATTTGCTAGAATGCGAAAGCCCGAGTGAACGTAAAGGTTAGGATGGATTTGTAAAGCATCGCACGATCCGTCCTCCATCGGTATGCGAACTCTGGTTCGACGCGACATTGACAGCAGCGTAGTGGCGGACGTCGAATCGAAAGTGAGATTTCACTGATTTTCAACATCTTCAAGGAAACGTAAATCCTCATAGGAGTGCTGGACCTTCCTTTCCTCATTCCACGAGTGAACCCTCTTGTACCCTAATACAGTGAGATAATTATCAAAATTATTGTATCGTTCTTTATCAGCATAAATAGATGTTGAAAAATAATCAGGAGTCTTTTCAAATTCTGAAAATACTCACTGGTAAACGTATACAACCGACATATCAACTATAAGTCAACCGGTCAACTAATAATATTCTCAGTATACAAATTCAAATTTTTATGGGATCCTACATTATTGTAATAGCATAGTATATGTGTATATTACTCATATAAATATTTACATACCGGTTGATCCAGTCAGTGAGGTCTTGAACGTCCATTTAAAAAGGGCATAACTAAATATACAATGAACGTTGACCGTAAAGCCATAATCGACGTCAACCATTACGTCACTCAGAGAAAGAAATGCTTGTGAAACGGTCTTTTCAATAATTTTCTTTTCTTTTCTCATCGACTGGCATTCTTTCCATTTTCCTTGGACGTCTGTCTCTCTCGGGGAGAAAGTATCGTATCAATGTGCACGACGAGGAGAGCAATACGTGCGAGTGCGTGATTAATGCGTGTGACCTTGGCAGGGCATTGCACCTGGAATATACGAAGCCACGTAAGCGCGAAGCGTATCTTTCTTGCGCGCTTTGTGAAAAAAAAGGCAGATAAAGGTACCAACATAGGAGAAAATAATCTTTAGCCAAGCACGAGAAGTATCCCGTATATTCTCTCTATACGGTCTACGTGTTGGTTCTTCTGCTCCTCCTATCTACGTGCCTGATGGTCTTTCCTTCTTCTGGCCTCTTTTTTTTTCTTCTTCTCTTTCTTTCTTTACTCCCCGATCATCTCCTCTTCCTGTACCCTCTCTTCCTCATACCCTCTGCAGACTTGATACTTGGCCAATTCAAACGACTCCGGAGGACGAGCTCTTTGTCCTTGGTACATCAAACGCAATCGTGCGTGCCTGCGTAAGTAAGACGCGTGAGTGTACTTGGATGTCTATGCTAGTATCTTATTCTACTTACGTATGTGCTTGGAGATGCGTGCTTTGCCCGTAAAACAGAATAAACGACGAAACGCGACATAAGTAGCAGCGTCCTAGACATTATTTTTCCTTCTTAATAGGTAATGACTATTCTACCAAAACATCCATCCAGAACAGGCTTGTAGATCTGTAGATAGAAGTTTAATTATCGGCTATGGTTTTAGAGTGGATAATTTTGAATTTACATTGTACAATGTAGGAACCATATGAATAATTGAATTAGGGGATAATTAGAGGTGATTAAGGACATTGAAATAATTAATTAAAATTAGAAAATCTTCTTTGGACGTTATATTGACTTTGAGGATGCTCGTTAAATCTTCAAAGTGAACGAGTCGACGACAGTTGTTGGCACTGCTGGTCCCGGTGGAGGAGGAAGAGGAGGACTAGGAGGATGATCAGAGGGCGGTGGAGCAAGACGAGGTTTCAATCGAAAGTGCAGCTCTGAAAGCGAAAGAGAAAGGAGATGATGAGTATAGGAGGGATGACCTTTAGTCGTTACGAAAGCTAAGGGTGGTGTTGAACTTAGATGCTGGAGGTGGTGAAAGAAAAAATCATTCGTAGCGAAGGGCAGGTGATATCAGGGATTGATAGGGTCGTATTTAAATATGATCAAATCTACTTGGTCATGTACAGTCGTTAGTAAGTTTGGAACATGTAGAATTTATATCAGACCATGAAAAATCAGATCCCATAAAATTTTATATTTGACTATACACGATCAATTATACCTGTATTGATATATAATTATACCTGACCACTTCTCTTTATCATAGATAATCCTGACGCTTCAAGGCATTCTTGAAATATTAACCGGTAGCTGCGCGCCCGTTTACTTCATTACAAGATGTACCTCGTACAGAATCTTCATCAGCGATTTCTCCATCTTATAGCCGTCCGGTATGCAGAGACGATTTCTATTGGACCAATACATATGGATTAGATCTTTTTACTCACAGGTAAGGATCATTCTCGTTAACTTTGACCATCGATCACTCACAGACTCAGAAAATCCATATTCAACGGTTAAAATTTATACCGGGTACTTGATGCGAGTTTAGAAAATATTCAATTTCATCCTACATGCAAATTCGCCATAACGCTCCTGACCCTTGATGAAAATGTAAAACTTGGACTCCATCTTGAGGAAGGATATAATTAATAAAAAAAATAATAAGAGAATCCAATAAAGGTATAACAAGACCGTGGAATATAAAACGTATACGGTGAGAACAATGAAAATGGCAGATAATACAATATTATGAATAATATAATGGAACAGTAGGACGTAGCACTGGCAAGCATAAAAGTGCAGGATGGGTAGGTAATTGGGCAGAGCGGTGACGAGGAAGCAAGTAGGTAGCTAGGTTGGTCGGTTAGTTGGCTATACTCGTTATTTAGCGATAACGAGCACGCAAACGCAAAGTGCACTCGTAGATTCACCTTGAAGAATAGTCGGAGTATATCAGACTAATTTGTACGATCTGTGCCAAGTACTTGCAAGAGTAATATTTTCAGGATCTGGAACAATCCTCAGTTTGCCCTGACAAATCTCAGTGTTTATCTGCAATAAAAAAGGCTTGCTGATTAATCGAAAGCAAAATGGTCAGGGACAGTTGTATTTTATTACCCAGATTGAAAACTCTCTAAAGGGAGATCGGCCTTGGCTCATAATCATCTTCAATTCTTTTTTAATACCTACTAATCGAGTTCTCGCACGTTCCAAAAGTATATATATACTCATATATAGATATATCACGTATGCGTGCTACGATATACTCATTCATACTAATAGGGTAAAATCGCAGAGGACCCCGATGGAAGGAGGTCGCGACGCACAAGAGGCAAAGCGTCATAGTAAAAGCGTCCCGGCGCGAACGTTGACGCTAACGCGAGAACGTTCCAAGGATCTTGGGCGTCGTACGGGCATTTAGAGCCTAACGATCCTAAACGAACTGACTCATGACAAGTGGTTAGTGCTCTCTTGCACAACGTCAAACAGCGCTTTAGATCCTTAGATCATTGGCAAATGTCGTTCGTAGCTTATCGTTGTATTGATAAGTACAGCAATCGCCTGCTGACACTCTGCACTGTAACATGAAAATCGTTCCAAATAGAATTCAGTTAACTTTCGCTTATGTCCTCGAAATGGTTACGATACGATTGTCCTGATTGACTTCCCTATCGCGCCTACCGTATCTCGCAGTTTATTACAGGCTACGTCACTTCCGTCACCTTCATCGTCTCCATTACCTTGTGCCACCTTCACGCAAGCACTTCCTGAGCCTTTATTGCTGTCAGCGTGACGCTGTTAGGTTAGGTTAAGTCATTATGGGTTATACGCGCGGCTTCTGCATTTAAAATATAAAAATACATAGCCCCAAAGTAAAAAGAAACTCGTATAAACTCACCTAAGAGCACAGCAAGCAATCATTATTTTCTCTGGTAGTAATGCCAGTGGCATCGTAAATAAATATCTTTACAGACTCTGTGTTTGCTTTGAATTGCTTATGAGAGTCCCAATAGGGGAATAAACGCAATTCGTTACGCACATTGAGGCAGGCGTGATGTCGACTCGTTTGCATGGCTACGGGGATTGGCCAGGGAGTTGTTGAACGGTAGATAACGAGCACCAGGATATCCCTTTGCCGCTGCCGAGAAGCACCACCAGCAGTATGAGGTTAGAAGAGCGTGATAGCTGGCGCGCATGGAGTTACTTCGTTACACTTAAACCTTTCGACGTCTTAATCGGTCCGCCTTTATTAGCTACAGAGGTTCGTACTGTGTGTACAGATATGCGCGACGAGAGGATAAAAAGCAGGAGCGGGAGAATATAAAAGAAGTAGCCTTAGAAAATCCTGATTACATTTGTATACACTTTGTCCTTCGTTAATGCACGTGGCTCTCAGCCGCTTCTTACTTTGTACTAATCCATCTGCGTCCCTGGTTCTTTGAAAATCCACTGAGCGTCGGTCGAGCTTCGGGTTCTCATGTCACCTTTGCTCGTTAAGTACGTCTTTCCCAATACGAGACGCGCCATTGTGGCTCAGCGCTCGAGCGACCGAAAATATCCGTAAACATACGAGCGCTGGTCGAATGTCAGAGGTACGTAATTTGGCCGAGGAATTCTTCTAGCTTTATTTGCCACGTTGAAGATTCACCACTCTCAGGAGGGAGAAAGGTTTCTTGCTCTCTCCATCCTCTCCACTATTATTACTTACTCTCTCTCTCTCTCTCTCTCTCTCTCTCTTTCGTTCCTCTTCGTCTCTCTTCCTTGCAGGCCCTTACAATCCCCACTGCTTATGTTTGCGTCTCCTTCTGCCCGCAGAGCCCGAAACACGTAGACGGTCTTACTAGCATAAGCGTTTCTATTGCTCGCTCACTCTAACATTCTCTATTACTCTCCTAGACAGCGAACCCTCTCCCTCTCTCTTTCCATCTCGCTCACTCACTCGCTCATTCTCATTCCCTGACTCACTTTCAGCCGTTCTCGCTCTCCTTGTTCGACGAATTGTCGTTGGTCGTATTATCCCCTCCTCTTTCTTCACCATTCCTTCTCGATCGCTCTCACTCTCTCGCTCTCTGCCGATCAGTCTGTCTCTCCCAGACTCCCCTGAGCTCCCCAGCCGTCCGGCCGGCAACCCTAGAACCCAATGAAAGACTCCGTCTGGCGTCTGCCGACAGTTTGTGCCGAGACGCCGCGTGCACGAGAGCTTGGCATCCGATTGGCTCTTCATAGCGATCAGCGGTCTCGATCATGTCTGCTTCCGAAGAAAATTTTTCAAGAGCAATCGGAATCGCGAGTACGTTCTCCGAGATCGGATCTCGTTGAAGAATAACTTAAACGAAAGCGTGCACTATCAGTAGATTATTGACGGTCAAGCTTCGAAGATCGACTTTCGATTCGACTGAAAGTAGCGTCGGAGATCGTGGCGTGAGTGAAGAACATCAGTGGTCGTTAAAGATCAAGAGCGTCGAGCCTCTCCGTGCGGGATCCGGTCCCTAAGAATCGTGTCACGATTCCTCACAGTCGTTACGATTATTTATTAACGTCAACCTCAGGAAGCAATTATTTACCTGGGACGAACTCGTAGTACCGAACGTCAGTCTTTTCCAAAGTCACTCGATTGAACATTACCTTGGTCGCGTACGCAGTCCCGGAATCATCGTCCAGAGCTAGTGATCGCCTTGAAGGTTTACAAAATCGTGTCAGTGCCATTAACGATCTTACCTTGTTGCCAAAGTTATCGTTCGTCTTGTACCGAACGAGAGCTGCTTTTTACGTTAGTGGCTTACTTGTGATGACTATGAATCCTTGCTTGGCGTTATGAACTCGGATGCACCACGGAATAATTTCGCGACACTGACGACTATGTGATTCCGCGTATAATAATATTAATAAAACAGTGCAAGGACTGTTCTCGACCTAATGATATCACATGCTGCATGATTATCAATGTTTCCGCGTAAAATAAAATCACCCTGGATCCAACGGATTGAACGGATTGAATGGATCATCCTGAAGGAGAGGCTGCCGCTCTGCGTCTCGTGTCACCTCGTGACCGAGGGTCTTGACGAGTTTTGCGTAAGTCAGAACAGTATTTACTATGTAAAGAATGTAACGGTATTCTTACCAAAATTTCAAGGACGTATCCTTTAGAGTCTCGTACGACTATGGCTGTGCATTGGTAAAAGTGGGCCAAAAGGGACTGAGAAATAATTAAAATTTCGAAGTCATGAGTCACTTGGAAATTGCCAGGCGTCGGCGTGGGTCACAGTTTCGGATCGATCCGACCGATCATCGCCCTATGTGGACCGCTCTAATTCGATCATCATCGCTTTACCATCAGGTCGTCCGTCCCGTTCACTTTTTTTTTCATTTCTCTTCTCTCTCAAGCGGGAATCATGAGCGGATCGTATTGGCGCTCGTGAGACACAATCGTGGCTCAAGTGCTAAAGTCCAAGATCTGTATGAGAGATCGAGCTGCTTTGCGGTGAAATCGGATTGTGTGTGTCTCTGCTTAATTGGCACGCTAACGCGTAACGCAATTGGAGCAAGTAGCATCCCGTTCGCAGCTTTCCATAATTAGGAATCCTGTGTCTAGACCGCCCTGAATGAGGTTAGGTTACCTCAGTGCTAAACCACAAGACTCCTATCAGCTTCCTGAGAATTTCAATTACGCACCGATTCCACTGAGATCTTATTTCTCTTCTTTTTTAATACCGGATGTCAGTACGTATCGTCTTTATTATCTCTGCCGATCTTTTCAGTTACCTTTTTTTTTCCATTCCTGTTGTTTTCGTCTTCCTCGAAGCATTCTTGTACATTGTGTTTCTATGTCTCCGGGCGTGTTGTATGCTCAATAGGGACGTCCGGTATGTGGCATATGAAAGACGCGCCTTTAAGAATATAAAAGTGTCGCCAGTATGTGGATAAGATTGTGTACGCTGCCTTGGCTTCTGTGGAAAAATGGAGGACACGCAAGTCCGCGACGTTAGTCGTTGCCGTCTGCGACTACGACGGCTCGAGTCGACGAGGTGAAAAACTGTTGGCTATCACCATAACCGGTTTCATAGCCGTTGGGCCTTCGTCACAGCCTTCCTCGAAGAAGTCTCGATCGTCCCCAGTTTGCAGACTTCATTTTCGCGTCGCTCGATCATCGTAGAATTCATCTATGCGTAGTCTGTTAACACGTTCATCTATTCGTTAATGTTAATTTGAGAACTTGTGCACGGTTCAGGAATATGCGGCTATGTAAATCAGACCTAAAGGTCCTTGTGGATTTTGTTTCAGGAGTAACAGGAACACGAGGTGGTCTTAGTTGAGGATCCTCAGGCACGCAGGGTCTAAGGATCAACGGAGAGGCATAGACAAATAGCTCCTAAGGAAAGAGAAGGACGTGAAAGTTTTCCTAAACCTATCGGAATAAGACTGAACCGGAAGGAAAGATGTTACAAAGTTGTTCGGGAGGCTCGAGATGCGTCCGCAAGGCCTTGATCTTCGTGTTCGCTTGGGGCCTTATTATGATAGCAGCCATCCAGTTCCGTCACGCGGAAAACAACGTGTTCCGGGAGAACGTGGTAGTCGATGGGGTCGGGGTCGTGGCCGGGGTCGAAGGCCAGCCACCTCAAGTTTCCGGTTTGGGTTCCTCACGATTTCTTCTGCAGCAGCTGATCGATTCGAGTATCACCCGCGAGGGCGGCGCTGCCTCTGCTACGGCTTCGACGACGACCCAAAGTCCTCTGGAACTGGAGCCTCTACTGGACAAGAGGGCCAGCAGGTCGGAGGATGAGCTCATCGAGGAGATCGAGAAGCGTCTACCTAGTCTTCCACTTGCTTACTGGAACAAGAACAAGAATAATAAGCAAATGTTTTATGGAAACGACAGCTGTGCAAAGTATCCAAGTATATTTGACCTTGAATTCAACAACGTTTACTGGCAGAGCCTGAGAACCAGTAACGGGACTTTCCAACTGTTCGGTGCCTACTACGACAGGCGAAAACTCTCCAGGATCGGACCAGCTGTCAGGATCGTTGGCATGATCAACAGAATCGAACCGACTGTCAAAACCTTTTGTCAGATGTGGTACGAAGGGGAGAAGGAGCCTCAGCTAGTCGAGACTCTGGAATACAAATACATCTGGTACTCAAAATGGGGCAATTACAAGCAGGGCATATATCAGCCCTACGTAATAGCCTGCAAGGTGCCTCAATCGCATTGGAAGAAGGGTCCACCCACTTCCGTTTCTATGGTAGAAAAAGCTTGCCATACCGCGACCAATAACCTGCGTGTTATATATAATAAGCCTGAACAAAAAAAGGACTTTGCCGTCTGCGTGAAAGGACTCGACTTCCTGCACGAGGATCTCTCCGTGAGATTGGTCGAGTGGATCGAACTGATCAGCCTGCTTGGTGCCGATAAGATATTCTTCTACGAGCTTCAGGTTCATCCCAACATCACGAAGGTTCTTCAGCATTACGAAAAGCTGGGAAAGGTTCAAGTGACACCCCTGACACTTCCCGGCGGTCAACCCAACGTTCCTGCCTTTCAGCATATGTATCTAACCAAAAAGACTAATCATAAACGACAGAACGAACTGATACCGTATAACGATTGTCTTTATAAACACATGTACGAGTACGAGTACATTGCGTTACTCGATATCGATGAGGTAATAATGCCAGTGCGCGACACCACCTGGCAACAGCTCATGCAGAGAGTAATGCCAAAGGCGCTTAAAATACGCAACGAGACTCGCGCCTCCTACAACGTGAGAAACGTCTACTTCCTCGATGATCTTCTTCATTCGCACGGATCCTTCAAAGACGTGCCTAGGTGGGTATATTTATTTTTTCTCTATTGTCACCTGGCGCCATCCTTTTTTTACCTTTTTTTGCATTTGCTTTTTGGTAGACAGTCGTATCTTGGATTCTTATGATTTGTTCCCTTTTTTTTTCTTTGTTCTCTTCAGGTACATGCACATGCTGCAGCATGTGTACAGGTCGAAGAATTTCACGAAGCCAAATCAGTATATCAAGTGCTTTCATAATCCAGAACGCGTGGTCACCCTGCACAATCATTTTCCGTTGGCCTGTCTTGGTGCCGGCTGCACCAGCTATCCCATTGAGACCGATGACGCTCAACTGCAGCATTACCGTGCCGACTGTGTTAAATCTTTGAAAAAGTCCTGCGTCGAGTACAGGGAGAACAGCGTGATGGACACTACGATATGGCGGTACAAGGAGAAGCTTATTGAACGCGTGACCAGAACCTTGAAGACCCTTGGATTCTTCGGACCGAGTTAGCCTTGCCTAGTGGCTACTCATTCTGGAAGGAGTACCACGGGCGGCCGTCGTGGTTCTAATTTCGTATGAAGTATTGGATTTAGCCATAGGGCATCCTTTGCGAGCTTCCTGAAGTAACCTGGATGCCGGTTGCAACGTTCAGAAAGCTTTGCTAAGGTCGACGATGACGAAGATCCGCACGGAGTTCTTCCTTAGGCTAGTTTATTAATGTGTTCCATACGAATACTGCGTTTCCTCGAGTTGATGGTGTACCAAAAAAAATTCAAACGTGAAATTAGACTAAGTCGATGATGAGGATTTAGAGAATGGAGTCCAGGGCGGTGGACTCTATTGAGATATTTTTAAATTTTTAGATTTTTAAGCTAGGATAAAGAGTCGTCGAGGGAACGAGAATATATGTTATTCCTTTGTTTCTTCTTGTTCCATGTTTAAATTTCATCTTGTTACATACTCGTGTTCCTTGACTCTCTCGACCTCTTTGAGGAACGACTCGTCCACCACAGATCGCTGGTGGCACCAGGATGTAGCATTCCCTGCGGTCGACGCGTCGTTCCTTCATGGGCTTGTTTCGCGAATCTTCTATGAAGTTTTTGGATATTCGCGAAACGATCCTCGCGACGCATTTGTTTGCGTATCTCGTAGTTTTCGTGCCTTTCGTACTTGTAGTAGGTAAACAAAAAAGTATAAAAGACAAAAATATCTTGTTCAATGGTGAACCTCGATCGCTTTCTGCGTCTGCGTGTAGGGCGACCTTGGTGCGTTCTCGTGGAAAATTTTGTGGAAATAAATTAACAGCAGAGAGGCGATTGACGTTGCACCATGAATGCAATTTCTTCGGACGTTATTTCCAGTATCTATATGACGTGAATCGAAATCGATTATTAATAAGTATAAAATCTCGAAATACAAGAGACGAAAGAAAAAAAGAAGGAAAAAAGATTGTTCAATTTGCGATGTTATTGTTCTCGGTAGATTAAATTTCTAATACGTTCCCAAGGAAGTTATAGCCCAGTCGATTCGTTTGTACAGCAACGGTCGAGAGAATCGACGCGATTAATAAAGAATGAAAGAATGTTCTCACGTAAGTGGCGAAGAGCAGCCATATTTTCACACTCTCTCACACAGTTCCTTTCTCTCCTCTTCTTTTCCTATGGATTTAAATTAGCACGGGGATGCAATCCTTTCTCCGAGTCATATATGTGTGCACGCATGTTCTATATATAGATACATCGTCAGTAACCTCTGCGAAAGTCACCATGCATATCGTTGAATGAATCGTACCGGTGAAAATTTCTAAGGAATTTTTCAAAAGGTCAAATTACCGAAGAAGGACGACTTATGCCGAACGATTACGATCGCGAGAAGTCTGGCTGGATTCTCTATTCCGGTTAAAGTTAGTTCCTGGTTTCACATCTGTCTCTCGCGATAGATTGCGATTTTCTCGAGAAAGGAGAGAGAGCTGCCGTCGCGACGGCTTCTCTCCTCAAGTTACCAGGTGTTAGGAAGAGTCGACCGAGCATCAAGATGCATCCTTATGGAACCGAGATGCATCGAATCGCACTAGTTTAACGGTCGCAGGAGGATGCGCCATGCATTCAATGGACTCTCCGGTTGGTCTATTTTATCATTCGTCAAAGAAATTTCAAGACCCCCCGGGAAATCCTATGAAGCTTAGAGTTCGCGGGAGTTCCGTTAGATGGGGCGGAAGTCGGCGTCGGAATTCAATCGCATTTCCGTCGAATGGATTTACGTGCACTGTTGCACGCCTATTCAGCCAGCCACCCAGTGAAGTCAGCCAGTCACCCAATGCAGTCGTCCAGTGGCTGTACTGGATTATTCAGCCAACTGTCGCTGGCAGCTCGTATTCGGACAGGAAGTCTAGTGAGCTGTGCTAAAGCTACAAATGGCAAAAGGCTTTGGTTATGTGAAAATGTATCGGCTCTTACCTGTCGAAATTTCTTTAGACCAGGAGGACATTGTCGACGAGTAAAAGAAACATGCAAATTCGGTATTGTATTGCTTTACAACACTTTTGAGAGTATATTCGCATTCATTAGTCGAAATTTCAAGCCGGTCTTTGGCTCTGTGACCCGTGGAATCTCTCGAGGCAATTACTTATCAACGCCAACGGTATTTACGCATATTTTTGAATACGAAAACTAATGGCATTTTCAGTCCAACGGAACGCCAAAGGTCTTCCATCTTTGTCGATCCTTACGCAGATCACCTTATCTTTCGCTTTTCCCTCTAGCTCATCCACTTCTACTTTATTGAACATCCGACCATCGCAGTTTCTCTCGTTTAACCGATAAATTAGCATCTAACAGCGTTAATACGTCGATTTACCTAATTTCACAGAAAGTTCGACTTGTCAAGCTTATTGCTAGTCGACGCCCGTCGTCGTTGCTTATGGCGACGCATCCGTAATGTCTTTTCTGGAATGCGACCAGAATCTCTAGACGTTAACGAATTTTCTAGGGTCTCCTGTAGGGTCTGAAATATATATACACACACACCATGAGGTTGTCCTCGTCATCGAGAGTCGAGCTTCTCGCGAGCTTCCAGCTGGGTAACTTGCATTGGAGCATTCGTAGCTTGGTGGGGTACAGTGGGTTAATTTTGGCACGTCCCACGCAAGCATAACTAGCTCTTCCACGGGCACCGGCCATTATTCTATTTCCAAAACGCTTTCGGCAGCCGACTCGGCTCATAGTGGATATAAAATTTGTAAAAAGAAGTCGTGCGATCCGTCGAAGCTTTAAAAACCGCGAATAATAATCCAATGAGCGTGTATCCTCTTCTTGATCCTAAGGGGCATCCGGAAGTCCTGGACCTGGTGTTTCCGGGTTCATCGCGCGTGATAAATTGAACGACCATAGCGCCGCCACGAGTACGTTTCTCTATGATCGTCGACGTCGACGACGACGCGAAGGAAAACGTGATCGTTTAAAAGATACGACGACGTTTACAAGCGAATGACGTCTTTCTAACGTCACCAGGTGGACGTAGAGGAGTTAATGTAAATGCGATATACCTGGACGCGCGTAAACACCTGACCCGACTGGGTGACCCTAGATACGTGGAGTTCAGAGTAGTTTACATCGCGAGTGAAGATCAATAAAATTTCTTATTAAGGGTGACAGGATGACACCTAGACTGGAGATCGAACCTATGGAGGAGCCTAAGGAACCGTCCAAGTGTATGAGATTTCTTTGTCTTCTATGGAAATTCTGCAGCTGTGTCTTCTCTCACGTTATCCTGGTATCCCTGGTGGTGGCCTACTGTCTCCTGGGGGCGTATGCCTTTGCGACCCTCGAAGCCGAGCACGAGAGAGAGGTGAATTTTCCAGGATGTTAAACAGGAGGAATCTATTTTCAAACTCTCATTCCCTGGGGACCTCGTCAATTACTTTGACGTCTTTGTTCCTCTGCGCTTCTTTTAACGCTTGACTCCCCTTTTCACATTTATATATTCGTACTTAAGTGTACTGACGTGTCGTTTGAGGGCAGGTCAAACGTAGTATCGAAAGTCTTCGCGGAAACATGACAGAAGACTTATGGCAGCTCACGAATAAGGATGTTATCCTTGTAGACACGAACTGGACGGATAGCGCTATGAAGATGTTGAAGGTGAGGCCCTTTATAGATAGAGGGGCCTTTTGGTCCATTAGCTAGATACACTTGCTATTCCGTCATCTCAATCTTACTTGTACCACTACCAATTGCTACTGCTGGATAAGAGACGGTCTCGAGTAACGTACTGCGTGATAGAATTTCGAGACGGACCTTCTGAAGAAGATGAAGAAGGAGGGATGGGATGGCAGCGAGGACACGGAGAACATCCAATGGACATTCACTGGAGCACTCTTCTATTCCATAATCGTCATCACCACGATTGGCAAGTAAATCATCAAATTCGATTGGTGCCAGATGAAAACGTTAATTGATCAAATTTACTAGGATGATGCAGCACGTATTTTTCTTTTTTTTTACTTTTTAATAGCGCCGCGAACACGACCTTTGGGTATAGTGACGTCATAATAAATAAAAAGTAATGCTTAGCCGAATGAGAATAAATAAAAGTCTTTGAGTTCGTGTTTCGAGTAGAATCAACTTTAACGGAATTGAGTTGAGTAGTCCCGTCGGGCTGGTTGCTTACGCCGTGGTATTACGCCGACGGCGACGCCGGTGACCCACTTTGCGTCGAAGTCGAGGAAATCTCGTCGTTTGATGTAACAGAGCGTCCTTTGGACTCTTCGCTTTTCTTTTCCGATCCGTTTGATCTGGCGTAACCGCTTATGTCGTAGGGACGCGTTCCATAAGGACGACCATGATCGTAGTATCCTGGACGATCGTAATGAGACGCGATATGGGGACGCTCGTAGGACTCGTAAGAGTCATTGTGATCGTAGGGGTCGTAATCTGGTGAATAAGGCCCATTATATTGGTTGTGTATGGGACGACCATTTTCATAGTTGTTTTGAGGCCTTGATGCGTAGTAATTCGAAGGGATGGCGTTGAATGGCTTGAATGGTAAACCCTGTTAAAAGAACGGATTTGTGTAGTGTAGTTTGCACTTGAGTAGGTAGATGTCACTTTGTCGCTTAAAAGTCAAAATTTCAAAATTGTTAGACAAGTTTGTTTCAAAGAAGTAATTTAGAGTTAAATTTCTCTTTAGCAAAATTACGTTGGTCGTTATACTAAATGGTTTTTTTTTTAAAAAGCATATTAATTTCATGAGACTCATTATCATCGGTAACATAAAAAGTGACTTTTGTTCCGACGTTTATTTAGCTGTTAAACGCGTGCATGCGTAACGTTATTATTTATGAAAGATCCTATCGTCGTAACTGAGTTTCCTGTCGCTAAATACTCGATTGGATAATACGAATTGTTGATAATGTAGATCGCTTCTTTGGTATAGTTACCTGGTGAGCACCGTGAGGATTGTAATTTGCATGAGCTGGCGCCAGACCGTGAACTTTCCTACTGTCGAAACAACAGTACTGTTTACCCTTGGCGCAGGATCCCTGAGAATAAAAATTTGAATTCACCTCACATTTCTCTTTGAAGTTTTTTTAACGTTCTTTTTTTCACAAAGTGTATAGAAAATATGGTAAAGATTTGCTCACGAATTTAAGGCCGGGACAGTTAAAACCATAACTGCATTTGCAGGAATCGTATTCGCGATAACGATGATCTTGCTTGATCCAGGATGGTACTGAACCTATTGTGATGGGATCAACGTTCACTCCTGGCTTTATCGGTCCCGATACAATTCCGCCATTGTTGATACCCGGTCTGTAAATATATTATTAAATAATTGTGACAGTCTTAAAAGATCTGACGTGTCGATTCCCAGTGAAAAAGTACCTGCCAACTATCCCGGTAGGCCCTTCAGGTCCTACAAGTATCTGAGTACCATGATTAACTGGCAATATTGGGCCACTGGCCGAACCATAGGGCCCAGAGTATTGGGGCCTTACTCCTATGTTTAAGTTACCATTAGAAGGATACTCATACACCTGGTACCTATTAATTAATAAAATTAATATTAGAAACTAGTATCTTTTGTTTTAAAGGATTAAGCAGAGTGCTAAAAGCATCCCTTCAAGGATATCCTCGCACGTCCACCTAGTGACATCCACACGACGTCCTCACCTAGCATTTTTCTCGATGGTATCAGACTTTTTCTTGGCTCCGTCGCCCCAGATCCATTTGGCTTCCTCGCCAGAAACAATGCTGACGAGAATGGCGATGCTCGCCAAGATCTCCCAAAGATTCATCTCTCTCAGTTTCCTTGACGTTCCTAGAAATTCCGTATATCTCTAAGCTAGAGAATTAGTCACGGTCACGGTCAAGGTCAGTCACTGGCCTATTCGCCAATTTTCACCAAAAAGGTACGCGTGGCTGACTGAACGACTGAAGTTACGCAAAACTAGAAAGAAAAGAAAAAAAACGTCTCAAAGAAATAAGCACACCATATCCTTCACGCTCTGCGCCTTTTACTTAATCTACCTCTACATCAGTACGTTGTTACTAGTACCTACTGTTCGTCCTAGTAGCAAAAGAAAATCGATCCTGCAACTGGTGCAAGTCGTTTGCACCGGAGCAATAAAAACTTCAGAATCCTCGATAATTATGACACAAACTCCTGCATCGAAGGATCGTCGAACGTGAACTGAGCGAAAGTGAAAGCAAACTCGCTCTATATAGGTAGGAGCGGGATTGTCCCTCCAGGGACTCCTGATTTCGATCAGACAGGAATAATGTCGAGATTGCGTATCGTGGGAGTAGCTCGAGGTCGACATTTTGATTCACTTGACAGCCAACGATACGACACGACGTGCAAAAACGTTACTCAATACTTGGATATCGGATAGTCTAAAATTTCGTAATTTCAAAAACTGCATCTTCGTTAAAGATTTCGATAAATTAAAACTGTAAATTATTACCGACGAACAATCTAATTGCCGAGCAGACCAAGGAAGCATCGCCGATGGCATCAGGCAGCTCGTTAACCTCGTTCCGCGACGCACCAGTGGCCAAACAAAGGTCCGACCGGTGGTGACCGAGTTTTGCCAGAGGATCGAACTCCTCCAACTTCCGGTCTTCCCTTTGTTTTCGATCGATCGATCCCTTCCCTCTTCCCGTTTAACTTTAGCCGCCATTCGCCGGGACACGTTGCTGCGTCCCATTGCGTTGCACTCTGGCACACCGAGTGCATTGTCCAGACGAGTGACTGTCGGAACGATCCTTTGTTTCCTTCTTCCCGCTCACTAGGTGGGATCGATTATATCGATCACGCACTACCGATAACCGATATTGCAATTCGCTTTATTGTATTCGAAAGAGCAACTGACTGCGACGCTGCCAGTAGCAGTACTGACAGCTGTGGCAGTGGCTGCCAATGGCGTCGCGTTACGTAGATAGCAGACAACGAAAATGAACGCACCCGCAAGTCTCGAATGCTTGCATTTAACGCGGGCTATTTGTTGGAGAATTTTCAAAATAGTCATATTGATTTATGTGTGTATAATTGTCATGCATAAATTACTAGTAGCTCCGGATGACATTGAAACGAATACTGCAAAACCGTGGGATGAATTTGGACGTTTATTTCACCTTGGCCCATTGACCTATCCCGAGGCCGTTTCCGTTTTAGAGATTCATCCGCGGAAAAGATTGAATTTTAAATTCCGATAGTCGTAGGTAGATTGTTATTGTGCTTACCTTAGTACAATTTATTATCAGTCGGTCGTGCTACGAGCATAAAATTATAATGGTAATTAAATTAGATGAAGATAGGTTAGGTTACTTTACGAGTGATTATTGCAAACCTTAATGTCTCGGGTTTATATGTCCCTCGCAAGAAACGACTTTTGCGAACCGTGCCAAGGCTTCGTGTAGGCGATTTTGCGTAGGCTAGCGATTAAAAAAATTTTTCAACTTCTGTTCCACACGCTCTGCTTACAGGATACGGGCATATCGCGCCGAAAACTCAGAGCGGAAAGGTCGTTACCATTTTTTACGCTATACTGGGCATTCCCTTGATGCTTCTGTGCTTATCGAACATCGGGGACATCATGGCGTCCAGTTTCAGGTATACACAGTGCGGATGCTACTTTTGACTTACTTCCGTCCTTCTTTACTTACTTCCTTCCGTTTATGTCTGGCTCTTTTTCTGCATTTTCTGCCTACTATTATCCAGTCTGCTGCAGAATCAGATCTTGCAGTTCTGCTTATATTTTCTTTTTTTCTTTCATACTGAAACGATATTGAACGTAATACCAGTACGATACAGTATATGAAGTTCAATCTTGTCGGATTTTCCTCTTTCCTCTTATTTTCTTTCCTCCAGATTTCTCTACTGGAAAGTCTGTTGCTACGTATGCACCAAGCCACCTCGTAGAAGACGTCCACGTAATAATAGAGGATATAGTGTACGACAGGTTGGGTAGGTTCACGAAGGTATCAATATGAATGATAGGTGCCTCATGATTTTTTTTAACGATGACAATGATTACTTTTAAAAATGAAGGAGATACTCGAACAGGAATCCATCTTTGAGGAGATCCGTACGTGCCAGTCAAAGGTCAGCTGACTCGGCCCTTGGCCTCTCCGAGAGTATGACCAGGTCATCCTATTCGGACACAGAGTGCAGGTATGCCATTTTGAAGGATGATTATTTAACATTGAATATCAATTGAGATTGTGTGACTTGGGTCAGGTATCACAATCCCGAGGGACCGGAAGTATATCGTCGCAGCGAGGCGTCCGGAGCACGACCTTCCACAATGTCTAGGTATTCAGACATACCAGTAGCTTCTCCCAGGGTGAAAGGTAAGGAATTGTCAAAATGAAAGTGCGAGAGCGTGAACGACTACTCGATATTCCTGATCTGGTCCAGGTGGCAGGATGACCACGGGCACGGCTTCCCTGGACAGGAAATTGATTGTCACTCCAAGTGAGGCCAATAAATTTCCGGTGCTGTTTAATAAATATGCTCTGGATCCCGAGGACGAGCCCAAGACTGAGTCCTCTAGAGGTATCAGCATCGTATTTCTAGGTATTATTTTATCTCATTGGAGTTTGCCATTCCCTCAGGAACTAACGAACGGGGCGAAGCAGCCAGAGACATAGAGAGAGGAAGATCACTAGGTAGAAATACAGATACGGGACCTGGTGATAATAGCAGAGTATTGGGATTAGGTACCCGCTCTCTTCCTAGACATCTGTCCGTAGCGAATCCTACTGGTAATCATCATCATCGTCAACGATCTCAACCGCCACCGGAAATCCGGGAACCCGTCTTGGTTGAGATGGAATCGATGAAGAGGCCTTCCAGGATACGTCGAGCGCAGAGTTATTATGGGAAACCAGATTCTATGCGATCAGGACCAGCACTGCCTCTGGCAGTCCCAGGTCGTCCCTACCGACGGGAAGCACCATCGCCGAGGATCATGTCCCCCATGAGCTTCGCAGTTCATCGTCAGATCTATGAAGATGATTTTGACATTGATTACTATGATTATTATGTTGAGGATAACGAGCGTGTCATTGCGCAACGTATCAAACCAGTACCCATCTGGCTCTGCGTCTTCCTGGTGGTCAGCTACATCTTCGGCGGGGCTTTTCTCTTCAGTGAATGGGAAGACTGGAATTTTCTCGACTCAGCCTACTTCTGCTTCATCACACTGACTACTATAGGTGAGACAGATTTTATTGTTGCCAAGGAAAATGAAAAAGGATAGAAGAGTGAGAGAGAGAGAGAGAGAGAGAGAGAGAGAGAGAGAGAGAGAGAGAGAGAGAGAGAGAGAGAGAAACGTATTAAAGAAAGAGCAGAAATGAAAAAAAAAAAGAAATTGCGTCGCGAAAGGGAAGTGACGCGAATCAGGACGCAGAGTGGATAAGGTCTAACTCGATTGTGAACGTAGGCGGATTCTCTGAGCTTTTTAACGATAAGGGAGTCCTTTTGCGAGGCGATCGATCCTTTGTATTTTTAGGTTTTGGTGACTTTGTGCCTGCGCACAGACTCCATGCGGAGAAGAGTATCGCACTGTGCTCTCTGTATCTTCTCTTTGGAATTGCGCTGCTCGCGATGAGCTTCAATCTCGTCCAGGAGGAGGTTATCCACAATGTCAAGAGCGTTGCCAAGAGACTGGGAATCATCAAGAATAACGATGACGAGGACGAGGACGAGGAAGATTAATAAACAACTGTAGAGAAACTTTGTAATAAAATAATCATATTAAACCGTGCCTTTACTCTTTGTGTCATTTTTATTGTTTACCTCCGTAATATTTACGAAATCATTTATGATTCTTAAGGTGCACTCTGTGACTTCTGGTATAAGGTACAATATTATAGAACCAGGTATTCTAATCCTGCAATGCATTATGGGAAATGCGACAAGCGGTGGCGCCACCGCCAATTTATGTGAAAATATTGAACTAATTTGGAAACAATGTATTGTCTTCCAGCCCCCTAATGGTTAATGAACTTTTCGATTCAATCAAACAACTATAAAATACGAAATTTTAACCGAATATCGAAACCTATCGCTAAATAGGCAACAGTGATAAAAATCCATCCAGGGCTTTATTATATACAACGTAATGTATAAGAATGAACGATAAAAAATGTGAAAAAAAGGACTGGTGGCGACGCCTGAGCTTGACACATTTCCCATGATGCATTGCGGGATCAGAATACCTGTTTCTATAATACCTTATTCTAGTAGGACGACGGTGCTGCCACCTGGTCACCTTCAGGGCAAACAGAACGCAGGATCTTTCACTGGCATTATATTCGACGCAAGAATCGTCTAGTCGTCGGAGTTAAAAGTTTGTCCTGTTGTGAAAAATCGTGAGTCTGCGGATTTTTCATTCTTTTCTATTCTCTCTTCTGGATAAGTATATATATATATTATAGTTCATAGGTTCGTGAGTCTTCTTTGAGAAAGTTTTACGTCGAGACTCCTGGAGGCAGAACTTCTTCTCGTCCGGGCAACTCAATTCTTTCCCCAGGAGCATTCTATCCGTTCTACATACGCGTATAACGGTTTTAAGATCCAGTATACGTCTCTCTATGATCGTCATAACGCCTGCGTCTGTTCAAGATTCGCTTTCGTCATCGATGGACGTTATAATTTTTACGTCATGTGACTGGCTGGTCTTTCGTGTATCCGATAAGACATTGACGAATCTCCACTATCGTCTGTGTCTCTCTCGACGTCAAGAGGTGAACATGTGAACACGGTATGAACTAGTTTTATTATATCACAGATAGGTAAGAGAGAGAGAGAGAGAGAGAGAGACTCGATGAGGAGGGTAGTGTCTGGCCAGTAGCCAAAACCACTCGCAGTATCCTATATCCAACAGGGCTACCTGAGACCCCCAATTCCTCTTACTCTCAGCATAATAGTTTGCCACACTGGTTTTTCTCTTCTATTTTTTTCTTTTACTGACTTTGTCATACTGTTCAACAGAATGGTACATTCCACTAGTGCGACTCCATTCCGTCGGGATCTTCCTCCGGAAGCAAGAGGAGGCCAATGTAGACATCACCCCAGGCACCAAGACCTCAGTAGCATTGTTACTTTATACTTTGCGATTCGTTTACAAATAATAACTTAATAGTATACCATTCAATGTACATTATTGAAACATCGTCTGGTCGTATAATTGCTTATCATTAAAATCCAATGTTTATCAATGCCATTAGCCGAGAGTGTCCAAGTCTGTTTATAGTAAACCATTAGTTTTTACACGAATTAACCTATTATAAAAATTTTACCTAATTCACATAAAATTTCTACGAATAATCATTCGTACCTATACATGTAACATTTATAAATATTAAATTATAATTGTCTACCTATTAGAGTGAATCATATTGATTGACAATTGTGCCTATGCAACGTATAACAGGGTTGAAAGGATTAGGCTAAATATTGTAACAGGCTAGAAGAAAATCAAAATTCATTCGGATTAAATTTTTAGAATATTTAATTTTGCGATCCTTATGATTATATTCCTTTCTTTCTTGTAGCTAGTGCACCTAGGGGACACCCTGTGCGGAAGCCGGTGGTTGGTCCGACTGTCCGAGACCAGGTCCAAGCCGAATACTGATATTTTTAGATCAGTGCTATTTTCGTTAGTATGTCGAGCGAGAGTTTCTACGGAGCCAGTAGTAGGCAGAGAGGCTTCCGCCGCTTCGAATCACGGAGCTACCCGTATTAATACGCGAGTTCATTATAATTAACGAGTATTTGGGTGAATTCACAAGAATGCACGTTATACGAGTATTATATTATTACACGACTTTTTAATTACTATAAATCATCATCCTTAGCAGGTACCAGGTGGATGTAGCATTTTAAAATGATATTTAATTAATTAAAAAATAATATAATTAATTGATAAGCAAGCAAAGTGATTGGGAGGTATCCGAAGTATTGACTCAACCGATGAAAATTTATCGGCAGAATATTCTTGTTTCTGATTAAGGAGATTGATAATGAGTGATAAAATTTGATTGATTATCATGAACCAGTAGAGAAAGTTGAAATTTATATTTTTTTTTTTTCATAAGGGCGAAGGGGACGCGTCAGGGGACTAAAGTGGGGTTGAGTGAGTGGCTCGTGCAAAAGTTCGAAGAGTAAGAAGAAGAAGAAGATGAATAAAAAGAAGATGACAAAAGTTCCTGGTAGTACTTGTCTCTATCGTACGGTGTGGTTTTGAGTCCAAGGACTAGTCTGTGGCAAGGATACGTCAGTGAAGAGTTTTACCGTGAATCCTAGGATGTTTCCGTGCGACTTATCAAGGATTCCGATCCGGCTGGATTACTTGAAGGAATTCTCAACTTATCAGAAGAAGAGGAATCGGTAGAGTCTCTTCCATGTGGAAGTCCTTGCTTTCTTCCGTGTCTTTTCTTTACTCTACAGAAAAAAAGAGAAGCTTGGACGGGATCAAGAAGTCCTCGTAGATCCATTCTACCTTAACGACGATGTCCTTAAGAATTGTCAGAAGGAATTTCTTCAATCTGAAAATAAAAAGGTGTAATTAGGTCAATCGAAATTTTGAGACTGTTGATCAGTTATGAGCTGGTCATAGGACCATTGATCATTGGATTTAGCTCTTATCCTTCTTAATCCTGTTAATTTTCCTATTTCTACCACGACCAGAGTACCACGTGTAACTGATCTCAGTCTTGGATAAGGATCCTGAAGGCTCCTTGAAGGAAAAAGAAGATACAGCATTCTATAGAACTAGCTGACTAGTTCAAGGATACGTTTGAAAGGTGTTCAAAGAATAAAAAGTAAATTCTTTGAAAGACGTCCTACGGATCAGAGCACCCTGCAACCCAGTGTATGGGTTATTGGAAGTAGACCTGGGTGAATGGGAAGTGGTGGTGGAACTCCTTGGAAGCGGTGGATTCCTCAAAGCTGAGTTAAAGGAGGAGAAAATTGAATTTGTGAAGTTGCGAGTTGACCTGGGAAACTGACTGTGGTAAAAATGCCAGGAAGGTCTCTAGGGAGGATAACGGTCACGGGTCATCACGGTGTCTCTAGTGCGTCGAGCACCAGGTAACCTAAGGAGCAATGGAGAACAGGTCGTGGTCGTCGTCGTCGAGGAGATGGCGTGGCAGTTACAGACGTAAACGGAGAAAGCCCTGGGGCGAGAGACTCGCCGACTGGACCAGGAACTTCATAGCCTTCCTCTTCAGCAACGTGGGGATCGTCGGTCTCGTGGTTGGATATACGATAGCTGGTGCGTTTGTCTTCACAGCTATTGAGGGGGAGCACAGCTTGAAGAGGTCTGGCGATGTCGCTAGGCTCAGATACTTCACAGCGAGTAATCTCTGGGAAGTCACTCTTGAGGTACTTGGCCTTTGAACTTTCATCAATTCCAGCTGAGGTTACCTGTAGACATAAATAAGATCTTTGATCATCGTCGTCGTTACAATGATAACACAGACCTCCAATCTTATCGATTGCTTACCCTGATTCTAGGAAAATACGTTCCGCGAGTCGGTCTGGAGGAACAGGGTCAGAGCGATTCTTAAAAAGTATCAGAAAGACATTGTCGAGGCCATCAGGAACGGCTACGACGGCACCGAGGACAATAAGCAGTGGAGCTTTGCTGGAGCTTTTCTATATTCTCTGACGGTCATCACGACTATCGGTAAATTCAACCAATTCTAATTGATCCATCCTAGATTTATGGAAAATAATGTCAATGACAAATTATGAAGAATCCTGGACTAGATCGTCGTATTTACTCTTGGTAACCAGGGTATTCTGGTGAGACGCTGTGGTGAAAAAGGGTTTTAGGTTACATCGTAGCAGCAGCAGGGAGTACCTGTACGAATCCTATAAATTTTTTTTTGTTATGGGGTTGCTTCGGGTTGGACGTAGGTGTCACGTGGTCAGTAGAGGTGGTTGAATAGGTGGTACTGGTAGAACATGCTGGATACTGGTTAATCGATCTGCCGGTAGCAAAGGCTTTTAGGCTGCTCTGTGTAGACTCGTAATCGTTGTGGCATGGGTTATGGACCTGGGGCATGTGGGGTTAGTGGGGCTCCTGGGGCTGGTGGTTCCTGGACGAGGAGAGGAGTCGTTGGCGATGCTAGTGGGTTCCCAAAGGGGGGAATTAATTAAAAGGACAGAGACCGCCCGAAAGTTTTGCGTAGAGGCCCACCTACCCTCCTTCTCCTCCTACTGCTACTGTTACAGTCCAGGACCCTCCCATCAGCGTCCCATTCCTGTCCAGCATCCCTCTTGTACTCTCATTAAATATGGATGAAGTTGGACGCAGTTGCTGCCTGCGGACTTTTAACTTTTAGCCAAAGGATCGACTCGAAGTCAAATAAATTTTCTCGCTTTTTTTTTACCATCGATATTTATTATTTTCACTTAAAACCTTTTATCGCCTTTTTTTTCAATTCCACGTTAAGTTCCTTGAAATTTCCCAGAATCCACCGAGACGTCCCATGCGACCCTACCAACTGCTATTTCATTTGACCCAATAGTCTGGTTTATCCTTAGAATCTCATTGTATTTCGATTTGGCTTCGACTCTCATCCCCCGTTACTGGTTCGGATCGACTGAAAATGTTAAAGGCCAAAGAAAGTAGGTATAGAGACTTCGACGAAACTCTGTTCGTTAATCAGCCGGGAAAGCGTAGTCTCAAGATTGCCGGGAATTAATTAAGCTCCAGCTTAATGAAAGCCCTCGCCGAGCGGGCGCTCGAGCTGCGGCCAAAAGTAATTTCGCGGGACACCCTCGAGAGACGTTGGAGCCATCCGAATTTTGTAGCCGATCATAATTTCGCGATTTACCCCATCACTCGATTTTATCTTCCACCCAGCCTTTCTGTCAGCCCCATCAATTCCTCGACATTCCCGCCAACAACTTCACGAGCTTAACCTGTATTACCAACCTCCATTCCTCCACCATCAACTTCTGCACACAGTCCCCATCTCCATTATTATCCACCTTTGGCTGCTTCATCCTAATACCAAATCACCGCCGCCAACCTTACCTGCCATTACGTCTTAAAATTGCCGCTCGATTGCCGACAGTTACTTTAGCTCCTGTACTAGGCAACCGTCTCTACATGGTTACTCTTACGTCAGGCGTAACCTAGAAAACGAACAACGGCAGAGTCTCTCGGTGCGTTGTTAATTATTACGATCAGGATCACATATTCTGCAGTCAGAAGGAACATTGTTTGATTGAAATACGTGAACAGGTTCGACAACGGGGAAAAGTCGATTGGCATGAAAAATTGAAATTAAGGAACGTGACGTGCGAGGTTATGTGTGTTAGTGGAGAGTGAAACGAAATATAAAAATGCTCACGCAGGAAGACGTCAAGGGGTATGGATATCGGAGTGGACTGTCGTGAACGGTACGTCTACACAATTTATCAAGGAAGGGGAATTTTATTTGCTTGGAGAAGCATCGGCTCGTAAAGTCGAGCATCGTACGTTAGCCCGTGGTTTATTTGCAGCGTGGCATGGTCAGCGGCGTCATGTTTGTTTATGGCTGAGTTTACGACGCATTTATAATCACTCGTGGTTTATTATCGAGACGGCGTCTTGGACGAATCTCACATTCGTATAACGCGTCGGTCGTTGGCTTGAAGGTTCGTGTCGCCCTAACCTCGCAAAGAGAAGGTCGGGCACGCTGTATCGAATTAAGCCAAGCTTCTAGATTCTACATTATGGCGGTCGGCTGGAAATTATTTCTTACTTGATTTCTTACTGGAGTTAATACTTTTCTTTTGGAACTTGCATTATACGTTTAAGGTTATGGGAACATCAGTCCCAGGACTGAATGGGGTAAAGTTGTTACCATTGTCTACGCCATTGCCGGGATGCCACTCTTTCTTCTTTACCTTAGTAATATCGGCGACATCCTCGCCAGGAGTTTTAAATGGACTTATGCCAGGTGCTGTCTTTGCAGGTAATAATTTTTTTAACGATCTTTTAATGTTTGATATCTTTTTTTTAGTTTTTTTTTTAAATGAGGTTATGATTTTAAGGATTTTTTTTTATTTGTAGATGTCGACGGAAACCACGAGGAGCGCCACCGCCTAGAGACGCAGCAAGAATGAACCAATGGCAGGTTGGTTTCCGGTTTCTGTAAGATATAAGTAACATGGCGACTTGTACTGTACAGAGGTCTAAGCTCCTGTATGTATCGTTAGATTGTGAAGATACATGGCGGAGAATTGGAAACTTCCAGTATAGAACAGGAGGATAGTTCTTCCGGTGGAGTTGCCGAGGATGAGGAGGACGAGGATGATGATGACGACGACGATGAGGATTCCTACGATCCACAGCACGTGACTGTACCCTTGACGTTATGTCTGGCTATAATGGTTGGGTGAGTACGCCCGATAGAATGAACATGACCAATAAGAGTCTAGAGAAAGAACCAGGTAGTGACAGGATGTCATGTTGGAATAAACTTGAGGTCCGTCATCTTTTTTTTTTCGCAGCTACGTGTGCGGCGGTGCCCTCCTCTTCTCGAAATGGGAAGTCTGGGACTTCCTGGATGGATCTTACTTCTGTTTTATCTCCCTCTCGACGATTGGTTTTGGAGACATCGTACCTGGTGACGAGATCTACTCCAGCGAGGGCTTTGAGCTATCTTTCGTCTTCTGCTCCATGTATCTGATGCTTGGTAAGCACAACGGGATCCTGATCCTGAAATAGCCTCTCTTCAGGGTGGATCTGACCATTTTGCATCACTGTTGTCCACCTTGATCATAGCCAAGCGTGTTTAACGTAAGCAGCTATGGGATGGGCTGAACTGTAAATTAGAGAGGGTTTGTCAATTCTAAGTGAATCCTTTTGTAGTCTGCAAAGCTCAGATAAGAGAGAAGAGCAATGAGTATTTATTAGAGCAAGAATTTTCGTGAAACCTGAGTAATTCTGTAAATCCTTAGAAAGAAATAAGCCAGAGTTTGTCTTATGATTTTCGAGATTTTGAGGTCTTTGAATATTTTTAAGCCTTTATTGCGATGAGCCTGTATCAAGAGATTTCAGGTTTTCAAGTCTTTGAGAGTTCTCTTAGGGAATCTTCTCTCGTGCAAACAATAAGTAGAGATAGAAAGAGGAATACAGCGAGCGAGAGATAATGTAAGAGACTCAGAGAGACAAGAAGTGTTTATTAATCCTTGAAATTTGGTCTGGTGATATTCTCCGAGGACGAAGACGCAGCCCACTTGATAAACTCCTATATAAACTTCATTAGGCACCAGCGGAAGATTTCCCAAGAAAGTAGTAACAAGTAGTAAAGTGCATCCGTTCTGAATTCTCATTACAGGTATGGCCCTGATTGCCATGTGCTTCAATCTCATGCAGGAGGAAGTAATGGCGAAGATACGAACGCTGGGTCGTACAGCAAGGCACATTTTCAGATGCGACAGGTGACGGAAGGCAGGGTCCTAAGCGATGGCGGTGAGGACGGCGAAATGAAGTTTCCTGGCAGCGAACCTAGGGTGAACTCCAGGACGGGGTCGACCTCATGATCGAGACTGGGGTAAGTCCTCGTGACGTGAGTCGCTTCTGGGTACGAAGCATCAAGGAAACACCTGGGTTAGAGGACAGGCGTCTCGACGGCAAAGGGGGACGCGACGCTGTCACGTAGATGGCAATTTTGATAGGAGATCGTCGGCCTAATTGAAAGGTATTAGACCCTGGCTCGGGATAATACGAGCTAATCTGTGCGAGGGTCCCGTGCCTAAGGTCCTCCGAGTTTAGAGCCTTACAACCCTTACCAGCCATCTCCCTCCTATCTCCTCCTACTCCGTCCTCTCGATTTTCCATCCTACACAGCCCATTCGCCTGCAGTGATAATTTATCAGCTCCCGGGGGAATAGGACCGTCCACGATACCCGGAACGATATCCGAGCCTGAAGCTGAACTCCCGCGGAAGATTGGCCTGTCCTCTTACTACGAACCCGCCAATGTCTTCTCTCGATCTCACGATTTCCCTTCTCGGTACTATCCCCTAGCTTTTCGAAATAGTCCCCAGGGACTTGGGGAGCGCACACACTGCAGAGGAACCATCTACCGGTGTGAGCGATTGAAGGTGGCCTCCACATGGTGGTTAGAGTTGCTGAGGGATTCTGTGAGTGGGAAGGAGATCAAATTGCAGGAGGAACGGTGTGCTTCGGGCACGTCGCGACGCATGCGCTGCTAGTCGATTTTGCGCGATTGTGCTGCCCCCTCTGCAAGTACGGGGTGCGACCCTTCTCGACAGTCTGCCTGGAGCCTGGCACGTCGACGTCCTCGTCCTCATCGCCGTCCTCGTCCCGACGCTCGCTGTCGCTTCTATTACAAGTATTATTTCTCATTTCCCTTATAGAGCCGCACTGAGAGTTTCACTGGCTGAAGTGTACCTGGACTCCTTTGCGACCTTTACAACATCACAGTGGGCGTCCTGGAGTGCACGAGAACTACCTCATGCAGAGGATCCTCGTTCATGGTGTCCCGGTCGTGCCGGATCTGATGCGAGGATCAAGAAGTCTCAGTGTTATTGGGTCGACGCGGTTTCGCGAGTGTTCGTGACCGCGTTTACAGAGCATCGCGACGCTCAATTCGAGGCTGCCTCCTTAGGATCGACCTTGAGGAACACGCGTAGAGTGCATCCAAAAAAGATGTTCCTCAAGAGCATCTGGTACACTGGCTCATTCTAAGACCAATGGGACCACAGACTTTGGAGGAATTGACTGAATAGAAACGACTGTGGGAACCGAAGGCACGTCGCAGACTCCTCGAGGACGACTTCCCCAGCTTCCCTGACGGACAAGCATCAAGGTAGATTCGTGAGACAAAAGTCGAAGATCTCTATCAGGAAGACGTTCACGACGTCCAGGACTCGGGAAACTCTCGTACGAAGGTCTTCGCCACCGGCGGCTACTCCACATCGATCGCCTCGAGCGTAAACATTTTTTTAATAGCGTACCCACCAGGTACGCGTTTACGCATGCGAGGAGTAGGAGTGACACCGGGAACGCCAAGATTTACGATTTCGAATGCCAGGGTTAAAGGATTCGTCGACGCCGAGTGACGCTAAGGGACCTCGAGGCACTTACCGAAGTTCACGGCGTCGCGACGCCATGTACCCTAAGAATCCTTGGAACGATCCAAAGCATCCCATGAGATAGACTCCGACCTAAGTCATCCTCGTGACTCGGAACTCCTCTCGAAGATAACACGGAAAAAGTCTGGATCCAATCGAAGAATCAGAACCAGCCTGTACTTCGAGTGGTAAGTTTTGAACTTTTCGACAGTAAACTTGAAGTAAGTAATGACGACGACCTTTCACCCAGTAATCGAAGTCGTCGCGTCCTTGAAAGCTCGCCCTTACGAACTTCCATCGAAAACAAATTAAACTTGTTATCTCAGCGTTTCATCTAAAGAATTTATAAACAAGCGAAGAAAACTGCTGAAACGTTATAGTCGTATTTACCACAGTAAGAGACGCAGCATTAAACTTGTGATATATTTTACTGACAGCACTTTACCGTATCTTCATCCAACCTAGTGGCGCTCTTCCAGAAGAGGTTGACAATTTGTGAGCTCACGTATCAACGAGTTTACTCTGGCGAACTTTTGCGACGCGTTACCTCGAAATTCGAGGCACGTGCCCTCCTCACCACCACCACCACCACCACCACCATCTCCACCACCTCCAACAGCATTACCATTCTCGCCACGATCTACCCTCCGAAGCATACACTGTTCAGTACACTCCTGGTACAGTACACACTACAGCGATTTGTCCTCAGTTTAGGTCCATTCGCAATGGGCGATTCCGTAAGAGCCAAAGCGTGTCGCATCACACGGGCGACACGACGCGCCGCATAACTTTCCATTGGCCACGTAGAGATCGCATTAACCCGCACTAGCGGCACGTTGGTAGAGAGAGCAACGAGAAAGGTGACAAGGGCGGGAGAGGGTGGCAATCTACCTGGCGAGTAACTCACCCTTAGACAAGAAGCCGAAGCACGTAGGGGATGGTTTTACTCATGGGAAATACCAACGGGGAGAATTGGTACATACGTAGAACTTAGACATTACTTAGGGGATGTACCGTGGTAGTACTGGGTCAGGGTGGGGGAGTCGCGCAAGGGTTGAAACGAGGCTTTTGCACCTTGAAACTCGTACGAGGAGACGACGTATCCTGAGGACGGTCCCCGACGATCCCCTCTATTATAAATGAGGCGCGAGCAAAGAGATAAGGGTGGTTTTTAGGGTAGCGCTCCGGGCGACACAGAGCAGCACAGGATAGAGGCGAATAGAGGGTGATAAAACGCGATGAAACTTTCCGAGAAACCGATAAGCGCTAATTGAATTTTATTGCGATAGAACGCCGCGTCTCGCCCCTCCCTCCCAACTCCCTCCCTCGCCCTCTCTTCATCCTTTGGAGTTTCAGGTTTTTATTCTTTTTTCTTTTTTTTTCTTTACTCTTTCAATCAACCTCCTCTTACTTACATCTTTAGTCGTTGTTCTTCTAGTGGTCTGCTTCTTTTTTGTTTTACTACCTACTTTTCTTTATATATTCTTCCAGGGGATGTAATTTCTCCTGAAACTTTTCAAGGTCAGATAGCACGGAATACAAAGTACAAGCTGAAACCACCCTCTCTGCGAGTTCCTCCTATCTCCACGTCTCCTGGTCTCTTCATACACATGTCACTCGGTACCTCCAGGTTTCCACGGCAGCCCACGGAAGGTAGACGTAGACGTAGCCCAGGACTACGACGACGTATCGATTGCGTGCAACATTTCGTACGTGGGGGAGAGGGTTAGCGAGGGTGGTAGATACAGCCGGTAGAAGCTAAAGGACGGCTATAGGGGTAGGTGGACGGGGTTAGGGTTTAGGGTGAGCAGGGGGCAGTTGGGGCTGGGGTCTCAATTCCAAAAGGGTGGAATAATCTGAAGCACACGTGTGACGTTACGGTCTCCTGCTGTGAGGTCCAGGGGATGCCAAGGGTCGGCACGTATGTAGGACCAAGAGAGGAAGGAGAAGACGAGACTGTCTAGAGGCCAAGGACCGGCATCAGCGTCGACCTCCCAGGGCGACCACCTCAGCTTCCGCTAATTAACGCGGCACGCTTCGCGCGCTTTATGCCTTCCCCTCTTTATTCCCCGCACTTAACATGGCCAGAGTGTTCGGCATCCTGGGCCGCATTTATCCTTTCCACTGGTACAACTTCTATACAGTAATACTAATAGTAGTATTAGCGGTGGCGGAGCCTCGTCCCTTCAAGGCTCGACGCGTTAATCTACTCAGGGTCTCCTTTACTCCCCTAAAACCCAGCCCCGTGCTACGTAGCGTCAGCCTAACCTCTACCAGCGATACATTGTAAAGGTGCGAATACAACTGGTTGCAAAAAACAACTCGCCTAACCCCCCGACCTCTGCCCCTCGTTATGTCGCGTCCAGTTCAGCTAACGAAGATGCGATTTTCCTTGAGCGTCTATTCGATTCGCAGCGAGCGGTCGATAAGTGGGGTCGGGTGGCTGGCTGCCGCGAAGGCCGACTGGGTCGGTGTCGGTGGTACTGGCGGCTGTTGGTGGTCTTTCAAAGGATGGCGAGGAACAGACGCGAACAGACGTGGAGAGTGAAGTGGGTGCCAAAGAGTGGTCTAAGGTTGCTTGAGATTGCCGAGGGGGGCAGCACTGGCATCGTACATCATCGGGGGGTGTCGGGAAGATCTATGTCCATAGGCGTCTGGCTATAAAAGTAATGTATGACCGATGGTCCAGGTCAAAAGACTCTGCTGGATCCTGGGATCGGCTCACCGGGTCTATGAGATAGCCGAAACGAAACTTTCGGAAAGACTCTCTTCGTATCTATCTTCACTGTCTCTTTCTCTATGATTGATGCATCTATCAAAGCTCAGCCGTTTATGTTGACGTTCATCCTTCGTGTTCGATCGTCACGCACTCGTGTCCAGGGACAACTGGGGCTCTGGCATTGGCTATTAACTAGATGAGAATCTGCCAGGATCGTTGGCACGCGGTTGGCGTACCGTGAGCACCCGTGTATTTACATACACGAACGGAGATACATCACTGTTGGGTACGTATCCGTGCACTTGTGCACACATTTATGGAGAGACAGAGAGAGAGAGAGAGAGAAACGAGATACGGCAGGAGGAGCTTCCTCTCTAGCAGAGAGAGAAAGATACATGGAGAGGGAAAGGGAAAGGTTGATAGAGATGAAATGATAAAGAGGATTGTGAAGGGGGCAGAGAGAGAATATCCAGCAGCATTAAACGATCGCGATATCAGGGTGCTATCAGGGTCGTAGGAATGAGGCAATGCGCCCTAGACGGATATTTAGTCCAGCGCTACTCATAGACGGTCGTTACGCCACTGGGATATTCTGATGGTCCAGCCGGCGGCTGCTGCATCGAAACTTCCATGACGACGCAGACGACCGACGCCATTCGGTGCACGTGCGCTCAGATCGACCCGCAAAGTTAGCCTTACCTTCTGTCACGGGGATTCCCCCTACTACTCCGAGATCGGTAACACCCTCTGTCGGTGATAGTGAGAAACTAAAAAGACCCTGTATGGACATATGGATGAACGGTCGGAGTTGAAGTGGGTTTGTTCGAAGGTTTAACAGTCTTTTTTTTCCAACGAAGGGCGGATGTTTCTCGAGGAGACCTTTAAGGACCCAGGGGACGGCTCAGGATCCTTCTGTCAACGGATGGTCCAGGAATTTGAAGTCAGAGTAAAATTGCCTCTAGAGGACGACTGGATGGTTCTGGTAGACTGTGGTTCTGGGTCGAGGGCAAGACGGCGAGGTAGATACTCAGGATGAAAAATCTTCTACTAGGTTGTTCCTCCATGAAGGTTCTTTTGCTATTTCTCTCTTTCTTCATCTATCCACTTGCTCTTTCTGTCCTTTAATTACTTCCGTTTTCTCGTTCCACGCGTTCCGCTCGTTCCCTCTCGTACCCGAGGAATTCGCTATTTCCTTTAACTCTGGACTCCTTCCGGCTAACACCCCCCCCCCCCCGCCCTCCTCCTTCCTCTCCCCCTCCCAGATATCTCAATTGCCGCCGGGGCGTCACGCTTTTACTTCCACGTTACTTCCACCACCACTAACCACCACTTTTCACCAGCAATACAGCAAAGTTGCTTAGGCACCCTTCTCATCGAGCGCTACTTCATTTTACAAGACGAATTGCTGCAAGAGACATTTCTGAAAGCGCATCGGACCTTCGAACTTACCACCTCAGACCTCTTACCTCTTACCTTGTTTCACCTAACCTACGTATTCATCCATTTGCCTTCTTCATCCTTGTCTTCTACTTTAGGGTCTTCGTAGCTTACAGCCAATCCCTCACCTACGCTTCCTCCTTCTAGCCCCAAACCCAACTTCGGAAGTAGCTGGGAAATAAAGTTAGGCACTTGCGATACGAGTGAGCTCGTTCAACGGTACATGGCTGCGGAAACGTTCTACGGGAAGTTCATCAGCCGCCGTCGCCCTCGCCGACGACGATCACGACCAGGTCGGCGAAACCAGCAGCAGCCCCAATGAAATGGCGGTAGTAACGTTATTTTAAAAGACGGCTGAAATGAAATTTCGAGACCAGCTATATGAACCCTTACTGGCGTCTCTTTCCCTCCTCCTCGACCCTTCTCCCCGCATCCACCAGCCAATCCCCCCAGCATCTATGTCCTCCAGCAACCGCTGACGCTATACTCGCAACTCTAGCTAGCAATACCAAACCCAGCTTTCTTTCCGCGTAAAAATTCTCGCGTTGGCTCGTAAGAATAATGGTATTTTCTCAAGCGCAATGCAGGGGACGTCTATCGGTTTCCGGCGACTCAACATCTCCCCCCAGGAGTTTACCTATGTCATCGTCACTGTTAACGTCACCCTCGCCGTATCTGTTACTACCACTGTGCCAATCTTCAGGCAAAACTTTTCACAGCATTTTTTAACGCGCGACTGGCATATTGTATCCCACTTGTAATATTCTTTTATTGCGTACTGCATTAGCAGATGGGAGAGACGTCGGCGTCCTTTTTCATTCGACGTCCGTCGTAAGGGTAGGATGACGTCGATTTTTCAACCGTGTCCTTCGTCATTCCTCCCACGATCAGCTCTTTGTCTCTGTTCCTTTCTTTATTCCTTTCTTATTGTCAGTCTCCTTCCCATCTTCTGCGGCTTCTACTTTCTCTCTCTCTCGTTCTCTCTGTTGAACGCTCTTGGTAGGTAGACGGCTATCGATTGCAAGCTGCCATGCCAGCCAGTGGCTTTGAGTCGCGTACTCGTTGCGCGCGTTACCCACCACCCACGTCTCTCTCTATACTTTACCTTAACTCGCCTAACCTAACCTCAAACGAATTACAACAACGTTACTTCGTGATACGATAGTGACGGCCTTGTATTGCTACGGCTGACAAAGTTCAGAGTGGACAGAGAGAGAGAGAGAGATGGAAGAGGGTGGACAGGTGCGGAGACCAGGAACTCTCATCTTCGGGAGAGATCAATCTGGGCAATGTAAAAAAAAATAAAGGTTGGGTAGGAACATGGAGGAAAAACCAATGCTCGAGGTAGCACCGATGCTCTGGACCCTGGGTACGTGGTGGATGACAAGGAAACAAGTCCCACGGGGATGATGGGGATGTGCACGACTAGGACTCCGACGACCCACATTCCCTTGAATTTAATTTCATGCCTTATCTCAAGCGCCTGCACAATGCTTCCAACTGGGGCAACTCTGAATCCCCCTTTTGCTCGTCTCTTCCTCTTTCAACGAAACAGAAACTGCATCCGTCGTCGAACCTCTTCCACGAGGCCCTCTGCCTCCGTAAGCGTGCGCTCGATGCACACCTAGACTCACCTGTGTCTTCCGTTACGTATAGAGTCGCCATGGTGTCCTTTGTCGATAACCTGATTCAGCAGCAGGAACATTCTGAAAGTGTAATATGTGAACTTCTGGTCCACGTAGATATCGTCCAGCGATGAGGAAGGTGAACGAGCGCCAGGATAGGACGTAGTAAGAGGTGCCTGGAACGATGCAGAGCAGGAACCCCGGCAGCTATTATCAGAGACGATGCTGCCCAGCGCGTGGACCGGATGGACCACCGTCATCGACGAGGGGCGCGGAATTGCTCTGCTGCTGCTGCAGCTGCAACACGGCGACCTCATCGGCACCAGGACTCTTGGCTAGCATCGGAGTCTGCGTCCTGGTACTTGGTTACACTCTGCTTGGCGCCTTTGCCTTTATGGCTCTCGAGGGAGGTCTCAAGTCGGTGAGCTCTCGTCATCGTCATCGCCAGGATTATACGGCTCTCAACTATTTTCTTCTGGGTTCCCTTACCCTGAGCGTTCTATCTCTTTTACTTTCAGGAACCACCGACCGTCGTTGGCAGCAGTTCCAAGGTCCCCCGGGAACCAGGATCACGTTTATCAAACGAGGATGAGAGTGCAGCTATGGAACTTCGTGCTCGCACTGTCGAGAAACTCTGGATCATCACCGAAGATCTCAATGTCCTCTACAAGGAGAATTGGACTAGACTAGCTGCTAGGGAAGTCCTGGAATTTCAAGAGAGTCTGGTACGAGGTCTTTCCCAGACACCATCATCAATTTATAAGAGTCTACCACCTCAGCCGCCACCCCCCTCACCGCCTAGGCATCGCGGGGTCGGGTTTGATCAGGAACGACGTAATCATGGACGTCGCTGGACCTTCAGCAGCAGTCTACTCTATTCTCTTACTCTAATCACTACTATAGGTGAGCAACCCATTGAGGGTCATCCGTATTCGGTATTTCTCATAATCAATCAATATCGTATAATCAATAGACATCAGCAGATGTTAGTCAACAGAAATAAAAATTCAGAGTCGCAGGTGAAGAGCCATGCTAACTTTTATTCGTGGAGTGACCGTACGGATGATGTTTGTCTATTTGGTTAATGGAAAAGGACCGGATATACTCATTCAATTGGCTGATCTGTATGCTCTTGAAAATATCTGGTCAATCGATCCGGAATTCGAGTTAAATTGAAGCGCCTAACGCGCGTGTTCAAGGACACTTCGTATGTTAGCCGTCCACTCCATTTGCCAAGGGTGAGACGGAAGAGCTCAGGATTGTCCACTTCAACGAAAATGCTACATTCTAAAAATACCACGTCAAAGTCGATACTTGCCTAGATATCGGACATACGGAGACCTCTGATTTTCCTTCATCTTTGGCGCAGAACCAGACCACCAACCCACTGTCTAGCCGTCGCTCTCCTACTTCTAGACCCACCAGACAGACGCCGACATTCTCTATCGGATTTTCCTGGGGCACCAAGTCCCGGATATGAGACCAACTTCCGGACAATTTCCAACGGAGTTCCTTGAAGTCACGAGCATTAACAGTAAAGTGACTCGACTTCCTTTAGTCGTTTAACCTGTTTGCAGGTTGTGCATTTCTGACTACGTGGTGCGCACCCTGGACCGAACCATTTCTACCATGAAGACAACGCCCTGACGCTTAAAAGACTCTTTGACGCTCTTTATGGTGCAACAATTCGCGAAAAAAACTGCTAATTTCAAGCGGCGCGATTGTTCCGTAGAAAAGGAACGACGCAGGACAATGGGGGAGGGCGTGGAGCGCCTTCGGGGACAGAGACCACTTTCCTGGATTTTCTGCTTTCTCTCGTTTCCGTCGCTTTCGCGGCAAGCGGAGTAAAACGCGATATTTTCTTCTCTTCTTTTTTCTCTTTACGCTTCAATTTTTGTATTTAACCGGTCAACGTGTTTGAGCGCTTCGATACGTGCTATCGCTTTGCTTAAAAAGGATATCACTGGTTTCCCTGTGGAGAATGATTTTCAAGTTTTAGCCATAGGATCTACTGTGACGTGCGGAAGAGAATAAAAATAACAGTTAAGAATAATTGAAGTATCTGTTGATCTATAGGGTATGTCAAATATTATATTTAGCTTTTACCTACGGTTCACCGATACACGAATAACGATGATCGATAGTGTCTTCGCAGATACTCCTGGCCTTTCGATGCTTGCGACATAAATAGAATAATGGGAATTGGATTGTCCAAAAGATACAAAAAGACGCAGTTTGATTCGTACCGTTGATTACGTTAGTTCGGTCCACTTCCACCAGGGAATTCAAGATGTCAGCGCTATCGGGCAAGGGGCTAGCAGGTGGCAATTCGAGTAGTCCCAGTCGACAGGAAGTGAGATAGTCAAGCGTGCACGTACCAGATTAAACCACCGGATAAGGATCAAGTTGCTCCTTTGAATTGCAGGATACGGAAGCGTCGCGCCACGGACAGTCTGGGGCCGTCTGATCACGATAGTCTACGCCCTGGCTGGAATCCCTCTGATGCTGGTCTATCTGAGCACCGTCGGCGACGTCCTCGCACGTAGCTTCCGCAGACTCTACGCGCGCCTCTGTCGTCCACGTAGCTGCACCAGGAAGTCATCGGGTATCGGCGGCAAGGCTTATCGTTATGACAACCATGTGGAGAGCAAGGCCATCGCCGGAAGCTTCTATCCTAGTAAGGAAAGCTCCTGCGATGACCTAGGACGGGGTGGTACTGGAGGAAGTGCTGTTCTTCTAGATTGTGGAAGCGAGGGACTTCAGGCTGCTACCAGTTCGACTGCGCTTCAGGATAGCGGAAGTGGCAAGAGGCATTTTCATCCTTGCTCGTTGTCCCTGTCCCCGTCGCCGTGTCCGGATGCCGTGAGGATACCGATCAGCCTGTGCCTCGCCATCATCATCGTGTACATATGCGGCGGAGCTGTGATGTTTAATCGACTGGAAGGCTGGAGTCTTCTAGAGGGAAGTTACTTCTGCTTCACCAGTCTTGGTACCATTGGCTTTGGCGACCTTGTGCCAGGTGGTCGTAACGCTCCCTCGGCCACCCTCGAGGAACTGAGTCTCTGCGCGTGTTCGCTGTACATCCTGGCCGGGATGGGTCTGATCGCAATGTGTTTCAACCTAGTGCAAGAGGAGGTAGTGCGCGTTGTGAAGGTCTTTGGTAGATTGTGCGGCGTCGGCATGGGGGGTGTCGGTATGAGTGGTATGGGGAATGGTCCAGGAGGTAAAGCCGACGCGGAAGGTGACGGAGGCTCAAACGATTCAAGACTCTCCGAGGAGGAAGCCATCGCCATGTCGGTTGTGTCAGCTTCCTGACAGCACGCGAGGGCCACGTCCGGCCACGACGCTAAACTTCTTGGCCACTCCCATCCTCTAAACAGCGCTATTAAACTCTCGCCAGGACATCACTCGTTACCCAGAAAGAAGATGCCTCCAGACTGCAGAAACTCCCACTTCCAACGTGGACAACCACTCAGACGAAGTGGCGGACCGGCCATGTCTCCGGAGGAGGGTTCACTTCACTTTGAGTACTTTGTCCCGAGGAGCGTCAGCGAGTTTAATCTCGCCGCAGCCGCAGTAACGGATATAGCAGTACCTCCACCACCTCCAGCATCGGTTCTCCGACCAAACTCGATGGCCTCTTCTGGTACGATGACGCAGAACGCAGTGGGCAATGCTGCCGTCGGAGTACCTCCGGCCCTCAGACCACCATCCGCACCCAGTGCTCTCGTTCCTGGCACTCAGACTCGTCTCATGGACGTAACCGCAGCAACGACGAGAAGCCGGGAGAAGATGGTCACCTTCGAGGATGAGGGTATTCCCGGTTCGACCCCTACAAGAAAGAATCTCGCGGGCCTCGAGGATGTCTTCATGTGACGCTGTAGTCCTGGCTGAACGAGGAGGAACGCTGGGCGCCTAAGGACTCGCAGTCCTCGAAATCCAACCCCATGGAATTGATCCCAGACACAAGATGACGAGCCTTCGTGTCACCATTGCCTCTCCTCCTGATCCTCATCCTCATCCTCATCCTTCTTTCTCCAATTGTCTTTCCACCGTTTCTCTCTTATCAGTCTTTGTCTCAATATCCTTCTAACCGAAAATCTCGATCGAGGAAACCCACAACGCCTTCGTGCGACCGCAGCGCTGCCCCCGCTCCGAGTGGCCAGTGTACGAACTAATACGAATGTAATCAACATTGAAATCGACCCTCGCGAAATGACTTTTATTCACGAGGATTCAGCTGGTGGTGACTGACTCATAGGTTGTTCCTTCCAGCAATGGATATTAGAGTTATACGCCCGTTCAACGTATTTAATTGGAAGGATGTATGCTATACATATTACGAGGACGCGTGTACGTATTCAATGACGATATACACGGATTCAATTGAAGAGTCTTCGTTCCTTTATCGAGACTGTCGAGACCTACCGGAGAGATGTATTTTTCATTTGTACATTACATATATAATATATCTATATGAAACGATCGTAATAGAGACGTACCAGCGGTCGGTAACAGAGATATTGACAGTAAATCCAAGTGTCTCTGCGATTCGCTCAAATCTATACACTTGTGATTGCGTAAGATTAATTAAGAGTGCAAATGAGAGAGAAAGAGAGCATAGAAGCTAGAATGCCCGCGGTATTCAAACTCACCAGGCCTAAAAGGATCCGCCGTGTCCTAGTGGCGCCACCTGACACCGAAGAAATTCCGTTTGATTTTTTTTAAACTAATGACACTATATAACTATGTATACTGTATAATTCAGAGTGCGAATGTTCGATCTTGAAGTTCTTCCAATTAATAAAGAACCAGGCCTACAGACTTGGCGAAACTTCACGAGGATGCACGATGATTCACGATCACGTGCAGAACGAACCGAAACCGCGGTGCGTTGAGCAAATTGTTAAGCAATTGTTGAGAATCCGACTCTAATTTTATTATCAAAATATCGATCATCCGCATTCGACGTCAATCAAATAAATTATCAGCGTCATCCCCATTACTCTCTCACGGTTTTAATTTATTAAAGGCCCATGCGTCATCGAGGATCTTCTTCGAGATCTTTCTCCGATCGACCGCCGCCAGTAATAACATCGTCATTATCATTTTCATCGTTATCAATTTTCATTGCCATCGTCATCGTTCTCATGATACGCTCATTGCTGACTACTATTATAACAAATTATTCTCATTGTTGTACGATGTAAAGAGCCAAGTAAAGTTTTTGCGTCAGAGTGAAAAAAATACACGTTCCTCAATTGAGCAATCTTGCACGATTTTACCTTTTTCTATTGTCACGTCCTTTTACTCCGTTCTCCTTTAGAACCCTAACCTATATATGACTGAAACTGATCTTAACTCACTTAGCAAAACACTAATGGTCCATTTGCATCTGCACGTTATCTCCATTATCAATTGTCAATTAGATTACAGTGATGTGCGTTGCTGTACATATAGCTATTCTATCTTTATAGCTATATCTATGTGTATCAATATCAGTAAGTTCGAGAACTAATTGCACTTTCCGGGACATTCAAGGTGTTTTTGGAACTTTTTTATACCAAATGGTTAGTTAGAGCATAAAGCAGCAATCACACTGTAATTTTCCAAATTTTTCCAATTCTAGACACTCCAAGCTGTTATGGACTTGGTAATGGCTACGTTAGGTTAACCATTTAGTCTAGTATTTAATCGACGCTCGTGCAGGTCAAAAATTTGCAAATCAATTGCGGACCGTAGATAGCTCAAAGTTTTGGAGACGCGATTTCTGGCTAAGTGGTTAGGGCGGTTCACATTGTTTAAATAATGCAGTGAAAAAATGATAAAAAATTCCGAGATTTTTAATTATGATATCAACGTGACAAAAAAAGTCTCCTAAAAATTTTTACTATCTAGCAACTGATAGGTATCTGCAAAAATTGCTATTTTAACATCCGAAGTATATCTATGTAGTGCAATTTTTGTTACTCTCGTTCTATATTTCTCGCATACGAGTTGGCAAATAATTTTCAAATGTTAGTAACACGACCATTAAGCACCTACCAAGTATCTATAAAAAATTGAAATCCATATTTTGGATGTATCCTCACGATCGAAGTGCGTTAACATAAAAAATTCCAATGCCGGATTCCCTGAGGTAGTATTTTTTTAGAAAAAAAAAATTATTAGCTTACGTGGAGGAATCGACCTTCAAAGTGTCCTGTCTCCGAAGTTATCAGTTCACACGTGTAATATTTCGTGACAGAATGTATAATTTCTGAGAATCAGGAATAACAAACGTCTTTGCAAAAACCAATCAAGTTGTAAACAATGGTAATTTTGTTTAACAAATAACGCGATAATGCAGATATAAGACTTCCTATATATGTTTAAAAAATGTATACAATTTTAGTAGTCTGAATTATCCATCATTCATTGTCCGTGCGTCGTACGTGATTGACACAGAAATTGTTCTTATACTTTAATTACTTTGGGACACCGGTCGCATAATTCGGAGCCATGTTGCTCATCTTCTTTAAAGTGATACTCGTTTTTAGTACCAGCTTTGCTGATAATAACATCAATAATAATAAAATCTTGAGCAAAGATCATAGCCTGGATGACGGACTGCCATCAAATGCTGCTACTTTTCATTCTGAGCTGGAGGTAAGATTTGCTTTAAGAAACATGATCTTGAATATTGGAAGAAGCTTTATGATGTATTGGTTATGGAGTTCATTGACAAATATAAATATCCTCCAGGCACCATCTTTAGACAAAACTTGTCCCTCTGACGACAAAGCTTTTATGAAATTGTTCGAGGACGTTCTCAAAACCCAGAACGATCTCAAGGATCATTTCAGAGGACTGCCAGTTCAATTTCCAGTAAGAAATTTACAAGCCAGATGATCCTCTTTGGATTATTGGAAACTCTAGGTCTTTCTTTTTTGTCAACACAGACCGAAGTCGATTTTATAGTAGTCGGTGGCGGAAGTGCAGGATGCGCTGTGGCCTCACGTCTCAGTGAAGTGTCCAAAGGCCAGTCACGTAATTGGACTGTATTATTGATAGAGAGTGGTGGACCAGCACCTACAGCGACCTCTGTCCCAGGAATGTATTTCAATTATCAAAATTCTTCCATCGACTGGAATTACCTTCTGGAACCACAGAAAAGAGCTTGTCTAGCTGCACCAGGAGGTCGTTGCAAATGGCCCCGAGGTGCGAGCATTACTCTTTTATAAAATTCTTCTACTGTGACGTTCTACCACATTTTGCAACGTCTATTTCCCTTTTTTTTCTTGTTTGTTCACATCAAAGGCAAAGTATTAGGTGGTACGAGCGTTCTCAATGGTATGATGTACATGAGAGGTCATCCCAAGGATTACGACGACTGGTCTCTGCCAGGATGGTCCTGGAAGGAAGTGCAGCCATTCTTTTTACATAGCGAGGACAATAGAGATATTGGTACTCAGGCTGCTAAGGTAACTTCCTGTGGCTGTAATATAGTAGATATATCCATGTTTAATATTGAATTGTAAACGTGACTATTCGTTCCTGTATCTAGATGGAATATCATACCACTGGAGGACTCTATACGATCCAACGTTTTCCAAACCAACCACCACTGGTCTGGAGTATCCTGGAGGCCGCCCATGAGTTAGGATTCTCTGTAGCTGGTGACCTCAATGCTAATCGTCATCTAGGGTTTACAGTTGCTCAGGCTATGCAGAGGAGTGGCGTTCGATTAAACAGCGCTAAAGCCTTTCTGGAACCTGTGATGGATCGACCTAACCTGATAGTCTTATTGGAATCAACGGTATTATTATGCTGTGTTATAAAATGCAATCGCTATTAAGTTGCATGTTCGATGAATTTTTTAGGTTCACCGGGTAATCATTGATCCCAGGACAAAGCAGGCTATGGCTGTTGAATATTCCCACAACGGTGTCATCAGGACTGTTAGAGCCAGGAAGGAAATTATTGTGTCAGCTGGTACAGTGGCGTCGCCGCAATTATTGATGCTGTCTGGAGTAGGGCCAGAAGATCATCTCAAGAGACTAGGTGAAAGAAGCATGAGATTTTGATTTCTTGCTTTGATTTATATAAACTTATCGTACCTTGAAAAGTGACCGGATCCCCATAGAATTTTAATTTAATTGCAATAGAAGTTTCACTGACATACATATAACAACGACTTGAAACGTTAAGATCACTAGGTTGAATCAAGATCAACGAACGTGGCGATCATCGTATTGACTGTCGTAGGAATCGGCACAGCAGTCCCATTCGTCTTCTGGAGTTTCTCTACTTGTGTCTGAATAACGAGGACAATTTTTGCAGTCGTTGGTATCATTGTGATCCTTTGAATTCATCCTGCATATCATTCCTGAAGGAATATCAAAAATTATAATGTGCTTGGATATTTTTTAATTATTCTTAATGGACTACCTTTGATCTTTTGGAAAAAAGACTCGTTGTTATCTTCGTCCCCTTGGTCGTTTGCTTCTGATCTCGACGCTCTCCTCTCCAGATAATAATTCACTGCACTTCCTATCTGCATAAACTGGATCAGGACCACGTGAATGGTGCAGATCAGAATGAAAAGTATTATTGGCAGGCAAAGATTCGTCTCCACCTCATCCAGGATATCGTTCACGGATTCCGGGAGTATCTCGTAGCTCATCCTGATCAGTTTCAGTACAGAGCTCACTTTCAATGTAGAAAAATTAACCTAGTTTTCCCAATAATTTTGACAGTTCACAGTAATCCTATTCTCCTTCTAAGATCTTTGGTATACTTGATGATTTCATTAACTTTACAATTTCCCTTTTTTTTTTAATATACTCTGTAATATTATACCATGCCTATACTCTGGACTGGAGCAAAATTTCTATACCTAGAAGGTTGCGCCGAAGGGGTTGAAAATCTCGGGGTGTCAGTTAAAAAAAAAGCCACTCTCCTACATTGCTTTTGTTCTTACTGTAATATAAAAAACAAATTACGTCTACGTTTCAGGAATACCAGTCATTCAAAATCTACCGGGTGTAGGAAAGAATCTATGGAATCACGTATCCGTATCAGTACCCTTTAAAATACGGGGTCAAAGTCCAAACAACCGCTTGACCGTGGACGCCATCAAGCAGTACCTCATAGCACGCAAGGGTCCTCTGTCATCTACAGGATTGTCTCAGTTAACAGGATTTGTAAAGGTGACCAAAAATGGAAAAGATGATCGTCCTGATCTTCAAATATTCTTCGAAGGATTCAACGCTAATTGCTCCAGGACTGGTAACCCCCAGGAAAAAATGTACTCTGGTGATCAATTCTTCAAGTAGGTCATGCTACAATTATCAAATATTATATAACGATTAATAAACTAATTAATAAGTTTAATTTTTACTCTTCTTTTCTTTTCAGAATAGTACCAACCCTTCTCCGACAAACACCACTAGGCTCCATCAAGCTAAGGAGTAAAAATCCATTTGTTCCTCCAGTGATCCAAGCCAATTATCTCCAGAAGGACGATGAGATCCAACGACTAAGACAAGGAGTACGATTAGCCGTGGCATTATCAAAAACTCCCGCCCTCAAAAAGATGAACGTTGAACTTGATCCTGAACCTGATGAACTCTGTTCGCATTATAAGTTCCAGAGTGATAAATATTGGGATTGCGTGATTACACATCGGACTAATCCGGAAAATCATCAGTGCGGTACCTGTGCGATGGGCAATAGCGATAATGGTAGGAGTTTTATGATACTTTTCATTTTTCAATTAATATTACTTCATTTTTTCTTACGTTTACAGTTAACGCTGTTCTTGATCCTGAATTACGTGTCAGAGGGATTAAAAGACTTCGGGTTATCGATGCTTCCAGCATGCCCCGCGTACCTTCTTGTAATCTTGCTGCTCCTATTACGATGATGGCTGAAAAAGGCGCCTATCTTATACGACAACAATGGCTGTCTTAGAAATACTATGAAATTACCGAATACTTTGGAGTTATGGAATTACATACGTTTCGTGAAGGATCTGATAATTAACTAGTTATAGCTTGAAATATGTATTATTTTTTTTCAATGCATATGGGGTGGATAGAAATAATAAACTGTTGACAGTGTACGGTGAGAGAGAGTGTAGATGAGATTGTAATATATTTGAAGAGAAAAATAAAATACTGATAGCGGCACTGAATATTATGCGTTTTTTATTCTTATACATGTTAATATGGAATTATTGAAGAATTGTCAGACCTCGGATTAGATGACATGCGCATAGCGAGACTAAATATGGGTTAGGTTAGGTTTAATGAGAACCACTGAACGGAGCAGTGTGTATCGTAAAGAAAACAATATTTTTTGTTGAAAATTCGCGACTAACATAATTTCGTGAATTTCGTAGGTTAAAATCGTGAAACAATGCCTGGGGGTATAAAGCATCGTTCCAATTCCCAAATTATAGTTTGGCTTCAAAATCTAATGCGAGGTGTAAGTTACCACAGTCTGTTTTATACGATTTATTGTCGTTTTTAGGGGTTAGTTTTTATTGAAAATTACGTAACATTTTTATTTTATCACAATCCACATATTAATTTTATGTCAGGGTAAATAATATAATTAATGATTAAATTATAGCATCCAAGAATTTTTATTATTTATCAAAAAAATAAGGCAGTTAAAGATACTCTGGTACTTTATAGTAGAATTGTTTAAATTCAAATTTGTATATATTAATTTATATCTGATTTCTTCTAAATTTTCTCTGTGTTTCAGGCAAAATCCAGAACTACGCCACTTCGTTTTGCAGACTGTATTGCAGCCCGCACTCAACCACCACCCAATCTCCCAGAAGGACCATATCACAAAACTTCAAAAATATATTACTTTGTACGAGATGCAAGAAGAGAGGTAGAACCTCCTCTTCTCATCTCGAAAGCTAAACAAATCACTGCAGGGTAAATATAGTCACCGTGTATTCACATACTTCTAGGAGTAAATAAAAATATTCTTTTGTCAAATTTCAGAGGCGAGGTATCGGCTAAACCCAAACTTCTTACACCTGGCAAGGTTTGGTCTTGGGACTAACTATCGAATGGTATCAGAACGTGACTGTTCTAAATGCGAGTCATGATAGTGTGGACTGGGTAGAAGAATGTGGATGTGACGTAAGTGGTTGCAAGACCATAATAGTATAAGACCTTGTAAATGCTATACTGAATTAATAAATAGAATCTATACATATTTATTAAATTAATCAACAATATCTTATAAGAGAAATAACATTTAGAAAAACATGAGACTAATGGCTTTAATGTCATTGTCAACGATTAATAATTGATAGCTTTACAGAGATTGAGGAAGAGAGGAATGTTTTCGTCAGTGTCCACAGCTTAAATAACTGAGTCGCACATAAATACTGAGGATACCATAGAATGCTACATACAATTAAATACATATTTAAACCCTGAAGCAATCGCCAGAAATCATTACCTTTATACACATAAGATAAAAGTCACCGCATCTTATAATACAGCACTTAAACAATTACCATTGTCATCCTATTTAATCCAGAGAAATTGGACCATAAGACTTCTTTAATTAAATACATACGCAGCACCTTAAAACGCCTCCCATCTAAAAACTTAATATGGGATTTGATTCTGATAATACTGTATCATATCATACGTTTTCGTGCGGAAATTGAGGAAACTGTTGCGTATCACGTTGAGCATGAAAGCCGCGGCATCGCGATCAGTCAAATTTGGTGCGAATCGGGCGCGTAACAACTTGATTGTCTGACCACGGAAACAGGGTAATCCGGTGTCCAGCATCAGTGAGACTAATGAGATTATAGCTTCCTGATAAGGCCTAAAGAATCAATTGAAGATATCACGTTATCTATTACCAATTAAAAATTATTTCTAGGAATTTGCAGCTTTACGTACCTGACTGCCAGAAAAGCTTGAACACATAGTTCCATGAACCAGCGAAACGGCGCTGCTTCCATTTTGCCACCCATAACGAGAACCATCTCGTCGGTGAGCTTGATATCAGGTTCAAAGCCCAAGTTGCCACCTGGTGAACTTTCGAACATAAATCCAAAGTCTATATGAATGATGTGACCCTCGTTATCCAGCATAATGTTTCCATTATGTCGATCCTTGATCTGTAGCAAGTAGGTGATCACGCTATAAGCTGCCATGGACTTGACGAAGTTGCGTCGTACGTTTTGAAACTCCTTAGTAGTTTCGTCTCCATATTTTGTTATGAAATATTCATACATGCCAATATCCGTTTGCCGACCTAGTTGATCTCGTGATTTTGCATTTGGCACACATTCTATTACACCGCACTGTCAAGTAATAAAGTAATTAGAAAATTAATTTAATGATCAATGACAGATCATTGAAAATGAAGAGATAGGATATTTATTACTCACTCCAGGCGCGGTAGCGACAACTCTATAAGGGAAGAGATACAAGTTAAGTCCAACTTGTTGGAAAATATTCTTAAAGATGCTAATCACTTGAAGAGCCAGCATATCCTGCCTGACATCATCGCCGACCTTAAATATGGCTGCTTGCCATGACTCAATAGCCATATTATGTTTGGTGTCCTGCTTTGTGTTCGTGGAGACTGCCATGGCAATATTCTCCAGTTCATTTATGCCGTAACGTTGGACTTTGAAGCGAGCCAGGAAGGGTGCTTTGGCGGCACTGAGAGAATAAATAGAAGCAATTGAAATTAACAGAAGAGAAAAGGAGCTACTAAAAGGAGACTCCTTCAAGAGCCGATGGTAATGAACTCTAGAAAATTCAAAAGTTATACCTTTGCATAGGTTTGCCACTGTTATAGTCAATATCAATGACCATTGCTTCCGGATTTGAAGGCAGGTAACAGCCAGGTTGTACCTTGATTTTACGAAGAGCTTTCAGACATGCTTGCTCTCGTTCAGGCCCCTTAGGATAAGGTCTTATGTCGCCGGAAATACTCGTAATTTTGTCAAAGAAGTCAAATTCCCTCTCATAAAATTGCTTGGCTGGACCAGAGAGGGAACTTAGGATGCTCTTCACCAGGGAATCCAGGACGTCAAAGAGGACTGGATCTTTTACCAACTTATCCTCATCCATGTACATATTGGTATGCATATTCCAGATGAGTTGATGAGCTACTACCTGAGAAGCATTTTTGTCGTGAATGAGTGTAGGAACTCTCGGTGATTACTCTAGTAAGATATACTTTGGACTGCGTACTTGTGACCGTTTAGCAATAGCTTTTATGAACTCGATAACATAGCCCATGGAATCATGACGGACAGCCTGCACCAGCTGGGGTATATAAAACAGAACAGCGTCAGCTGGGTAACTGCTGAGAACGTGAACTGCATACTGAGCCGAAATAGGATGATGTGGAAACTGTCTGGAGAAGTAAGCCAAGGCCTGTATGGGCGATACCCTGGCCCAGGACAGCATATAGACCAGCTGTAGTAACAATTGTCATAGTTGCAGTAACACAATTGTTTGAATACTTAAGGCTGCGAGAAAACAAAATTAACTGACCTCTGGTGCATCATTAAGAAGAGTGTCCGTGGTCACGAGATACTGTAGAGCCTCAGGAACATTCATCACGGGAACAGGATTGAGTCTTACTAATCGGCAAACTTCTCTCACGATTATATCCGAGTTCTTCAAACGAACTGGTAGATAGACTGCGAGGACTGGACTGATTTCCCATGCTAATCTGGTGTAATCTCGCCAGCGTTCGTTCATGGCTTTGGAACGCCACTCGGCGATGCTGGCTTCGCCTTGTAACGTAAGATCTTGCCTGCCCCCTGGATTGCGCCAAACCTAGCGATGGAAATCAGAGTGTAAATAATATTTAAACTGTACGCCGATCGTTTCGTATAAAAGTTTACGGACCAGCAAAAGTTCAATTTCCACGGCTAATAATTCCAGAATGAGATTGCGCTTCTTGATGTAGTCCTTGACAAACACATTTGCATTGACCACGCGTTTGCTACGATTACTACGTTTCCCTAGAGTATTACTACTAGCTGAGAGTGGGATAGTGTTGATCCAACCGGTGGCACCTGGTTTACCCAATTCGTTACCAATCGGCGTTGACGAGTTCATCGTATCAGTTTGCAACATGGTTCCTACGTTACTTGGCGGTCTGATTATATCAAAGTCACCTTCTCCACTTGCCATCAGGTATTTCTTATCACTGTGCATCACCTACGGGTACAAGAGTGCTTACGAGCGAAACTATACCGGTATTCTTGATTCAGTCATTCAATTTACCTGCCAGAATCTAATAAGGGTTACTATGTCCTCTCTAAGCTGATCAGGTTCCTGAGTAGGAGTTTGACGTTCTCGACAGAAATAATCCAAGCAATTAGAGTATACGCGTTCGCGTAGAACATTCTTGCTCAGCGATCTAAACAAGGACAGTGCGATTAGCGAGGTTTCCTTTAGGATGAGCGAAGAGACCTTACCTGGGCAAGATATCGCCCTGAAGAAGCAGAAGACCGCAGGAAAGTAGTTTAAAACGTACTCCGACAGCGGCTACATGCCGATTCAGACCATGATCCTCGCCAGATGCGCCAACGGTCATTGGTAATGATTGATGGAGCAAGTGAGCAATCATCTCTACAGTCTCCTGACAACAGTACTTGGCAGTCTCTATGAGCTCCACTAAGAAAGTCACCCAGATCTCATGAGGCTTGACGTAGGGAGGATTTGGACCTAGTTTGCAACCCTCGTAAACCGCCAGGGGGCTAACTTCCTCACGTTGCACGGAGAATAGACCCATTCTTTTAGAAACCGTGTACTGCCACGCGGATAGCATCTCCTGGAGGAAGCAAAGCTTCAGATCGGGTCGTGCTGTGAGGATCCACTGCCAGCATTCGACTGCCGTGGTTATTGCTTGATCGGTGAAGAGTTCCACTTGGGACCAAGCAACCGTGTGCAACAAACGCCTGTGTATCCCTAAAAGGAAGATAAGAAATAACCTTAATATTTCTCCAGATAAACTGCGCTCCATTTATACCCAGGTACACCAACCTGGTATCGTTATAAGAAGTGCAGTGGCACGCCAAAGCCCACGGCGATGCTCCACTTCATTTTTATTCTGACAAGCTTTCCAAACGGCTTTGATCAGTCGATCTACTACAAGTGATTCACTCTGAGTCTCTTTAGTGAATCCTGTGTTAGCGGATTCCGGAGAGGGCGTGTCACCTTTGTCAAGAGCGAGCATGCCGGCTACTTCGCCAGCATACCTGGACCGCGTGGACATCATAGAGATGAGCCAGGAACCACCGCTCTTACCATTACGTGACCGTTTGTCTAAGGAATTTGTCTGGAAAATTATAAAGATCACTTGATTATCCGTAGCATTGATCTAGATGTTTGATCGTTACTCACGTTTAGAGGTGCCATTGGGACTGTTAGGTCAACGAACTCCAGAACAGAGTCTGTAGCCAGTGATAATCCTGCATGATGCCACATCCCGGAAGAAGGTATCTGATTTATATACTCTTGTAAATGTGATCTGGTGGCATGTGGCGCCCACTTCATGGCTTCCTGAACTATTCCTTTGCATCTGGCAGTGAAGTCCTTTACGGTGATCTTTACTCAAACAAACAAAAATGTTCTTAATCCTGCGCTGATTTTGAAACAAACATCACAGAATTATATGCAATACTAACTTCTCTGGCTTCGAGGGTGTCCATTAGCTGAATGCTATAGGGTGTTCCTGGTATGCGAAGCATTGGTGTTTCCTCATTTGGATCAAGTTGCAGCGAGAATGATAGAACCTGCGAAGGAAGATTTTCTCTCAGGTAAATAGAGATTCTCTAGGTATTGAAGTAACTTACCTGTAGTATGTCCAGCATACTCCAGAGTACTCTGCAGTTCCAAAGTAAATGAGGAAAGGCATCCACCAGTGCGCTGAGGTACTTGTCCGCAACTCGTCTGATTTGTTTATGAACGTGATTGAAATTGACTAGTAAGAACTGCGCATGATTCTCCAGTTCCTTCTCACGACGTTCATCCTTTGGTTTGTTCTGCATGACGTCTTTGAATTTCGCGAAAACAGCATCTCCGACACTGCAAATACACTGCCACATGCCGCTTTTGTCCTTCTGCAAGGCAGTGTCACTCAGGTACTCCATTATAGGCTGAAGACTTGGTTCAGGACTGTGAGACACTCTCAAGGTCTCCAGCCAGTAGACTGACAGTAAGTAAGTACACTGAGCGAATTGAAATTTAGAAACATAAGGTGACACGTCACTGGATCTAAAGAACAGGAAATTCAATTAGCATATTAACCATTGACAGTGTCTACCGTGTATACACCTGATGTATTCAAATGATAAACCTTACCTGCTGCTCATCTTAAGAATCTGCATCCGCAGCTCCTGAAGTTCATTCAAGGAGACACTGTCGTTCCTTACGGCTGAAGTATATTGAAGCTCACGCATCTCCAGTCTGGCACTAGTTTGGGATATCAAGTACGGCGACTTCACGGCAATTTCTTGGACACCCTCGTACCATTCAGCTGGCCAGAGTCGAGACGAATGAGGCTCGGCAGCTGCGAATCCCATCACGACACAGTACAGCCAGAAATCTTTAAAGAGTTTGAGTTCTCGTGGCTTGGGATGACGGATTGGTGGTAACCGACGAACCAGTACAGCGATGACGGGAATGAGTACTCCAAGATTACCAGCACTGCTTGAGGCTTTCTTTAAGTATCGATAGATAATGAGAATTGGTCATTTTCATAGTGTCAAGTAGATTATTTCATATTCTCACCGTGGCTGCCACACTATTGGGAACTTTGTCACTGGCACGTTTGCCTTCCAGACCAAGCTGTACAAAAAGTTCCAACAGCCGAAGACGCAGGTCGTTCAGTTCCGTTTCACCCTGGAGATTTGCAGCTATATTCGCAAGTGCATTGGTCACCGCACCCGATACGTGACGATAAGGTTTTCGATCATCGTTCGACGCGTAAGCAGCACTGCTGGACTCCACAGTGATGGCAAACATCTTCATGATCTCGTCGTAGACCTGGACGAACGAAATTACTGAATATTCTGACTCCTGGATTCTACCAGGCTCAGGTGCACATGGAACCCACCTGAGGATCGCACTTTGAAATGATCATGCAGCCAAGCTGGTCCACGATGAGGATATCCAGGGCGCTAGGGACGCGACAGAAACGCTGCTGAAAAAATGCCAGGATGGTACCGGTTGTCTTTGGAGTATCCTTCAAAGCCACTGCCACATGTCCCAGCATTATGACAATGTTCGTGGAGATGAGTTCGCTTATCGTACGTTCATCGCACTCGCTACCAAAAGTAATTTAGTCTATTTAGTTTCCACCAGGACACCTAGCTGCTATGATAAACCATAACACTTGGCATACCTATCGCTCTTCTCTGCGGTAAACAGTCTATTAGAGACACTGGCCACTAAAGCCGGTACGCAATAAGGATCAACAGAATGCGCAGCTTCCAGTGCGATACAAAGATTCTCAATGGCCGCATCTCTTAGTCGCTCAAAGGCCGTTTGCGATGACGAAGTGTTTTGCCTTGCATCCATTGTTTTCATTTCTTTTCCTTGAACTAATATAACGATTCGTATACGATGCTACAAGCTACTGTATATGTATTAAAAATACCAACGGGGCGTGGGACTTGTATCATCAGTACTTACCTGTCACCTTGAACCTTTGATCCTTGGAGAAACGATCATTTTGCTGACGATGCAATTTCACTAAAATGGGCGAGGGGGCCACGAGGAAGTCACGCAAGTAATAAATTGACGTCGTTGCGATGTTGGGAAACTTCTGTGCAAGTTTTCCCAGCCCTTCTAGACAGACCATCAGCAAAGGCATATGAGCCAGCACCAACCTATGCCCATGATTTGAATTTATCTTCTCCGTGAGACGACCGCAGAGGGAGTCAGCACCTGTAAATTATTCAATTGAATACCAAGTTGCGAAGAATATCAATTACCGTTTAATAGTTAGTGCATTCGGAGCAATAATTCAATTTCAGTGATAAGCTCTCGTATTCCTGCGAGAGTACCACGAATTCGGATGACGAGGGATCAATGAGAGCGTTAAATGAAATAAAGTTAAATTCTGGACAATTATTGTTAAATAGTTTTAATTAATTGTACGGGGGAGTATTAATGGTAAAGCGGACATCAGCGAAAACGTAACACAGGGGCAACTCGAGATACCCTCGCCTATCAGCATGGAACTGAGGTCCGCGTAGAGTGCAGGCAAATCGTAATCCTCGCTTGCTGTAAAAACAATATCGTTTATATCTTTAATTAATTAGACGATAAGGAAAAATCGATTTTATCTCGACAAGAACACGAGGATGGGAGAATTTACAAATATTTTGGGATTGTCCAGTAGATGCATGGCAGAATGTACATTCGCTGTTAGGATCTTGTTCTATGAGTATTAGATTAGTTCCTAGGACAGCGTTAAGAGGATAACTAATCAGCGGAGGTGATAACTTACCAGTCTCGTCGCCGATAGCCCAGACAAGAAGATCGACGCAAGCTGAGTTGGCCATGACGTTCACCTTGAACCTGTTCACTGTACGAAAATTCGTATCTATGTCCTCGCGTTCACTAGCATCGTGCTGACGTGACTGCAGTTCCGTAGTGCCCGAAAGGAAGAGCCCTTTAACGAACTCCTGGACATCGCGCGTGAACGGTGCAGGTAGATCGCGTTGACTCTGAAGAAGTTCTCGCAGAAGAGCAACCATAACCAGATTCATGGTTTCGCTGAATGTTCTGTACGGGAATATCAGTACTTGGCCAGAGTTATAGACCTGGTGGATTTATAGGCAATAATTAGGAATGTTTCTGACGTTGCAAATGGTAAATCTAATAGTAGATACAACCTGCTCAGCTTCCTCGTCGAGGAATGCCAGGGTCTCTTTAGTGAGCAGCTTCTTGGCAAGTGCCAGTATGCTTTGTAAATGCACCACACTGAATTGGAGTCCTGCTCTTCTTTCAGGACTCTCGTTACATCTCATCTGTGGAAACTGATTGAAGCTGGAGCCGTAACGTGTAAAGAAATATGTTGTTGGATCATAGGGCACTGATAAGAATGACTGTAGCGACGGACGCTTTTTCACTGGGTAGTCATAATCTGTTGATTGCATTGCAGCCTGTGCACTGTCAATTGACAGATGAGGATTTAAATTACCACTAAGCGATCGGGGTATAATAGGTCTAAAGTTTGAGAAACTGCGCAGTTTCTTATCATGCACTGAACGATCCTGATTAATTGTAGCCAACGGTGGAACTGGTCGTGGAAATATACGACAGAGAAGTGGTGGCTCGAAACTTGCAAAGCGGCCCATTGATCGAGCTAATCCTATTAGCACCGGAACAAGACACTTGCATAATGACACTGCACAGACAGAATATTATAAATAGGTTATTAAACTATCTACTATCACTGTTATGCATTCGATGTTAAGTTTCCTTACACTTTGCTTGCATACCCCGACTTCCATTTTGATCTCTGCATCCTCTTATCAAATTTGTAAGGACTGCTAGTATCTCTACTTGGGTTGCAATGATCTCTTCGCGTGCTGCCTCACATCTTGCTGCCACATCGCTGAGCAATGTATTTAAACAGAAACTAAAACGCTCTGCGACTGGCACACGTTCTATTGGATTACAACGAACTTCATCCAACCATACAGCCTTTGGAAGTCCACGTAGAAGTTTTAATAGATATGGTAATATCCGATCTCGGTGTTGTAATCCAGATTCCAGAAAATAAATGCCTAATGCAATTGTTGAATCCTGCCCACGTTGATCCAAGCGAAAGACACCCTGTGGTGATTCTTGGGGACATAATTTGAACAACCGATTCACCTAAAAAACATTCATATGCATCTAATTTTGCAGTAACACAATATGCATATTTGTATTCAAAAGAAATCAGGATCTTACGATAGTCCTTAAACCAATGTCCTTGTTACTCAAGACGTGATTAAACGATAAAAACATTAAAAATAATGGCTTTAATCAGAACAAATGATTTCTCCATTACACAAACTGAAATCAAATATGCCATGCCTACAAATTTTATTTATAAATCCATTAAACCACAAGAGTGATGTCAGCGCGATGACATGATAACAAGAAATAAGCTGGAATAACAGGGATAACATAACCAATTCACAGTTCCTATAGAGTGGCACTAATATAAAACAGCTTGAGTGTCATTAGTTTTGGAATTTATGAAGATAATATTACAATGACATAAGCCAAGGATCGGGTACCTTCTCCCATGGTGTAGGCTTGATAGCGGCCAAAGATCTTGCTAAATGTTGAACGGTTTTTGAGAAGAATACCTTCTCGTCTGCCGCCATCTTAGACACTGAAGTCAACTGAAGTATATTGGCAAATTTACTCCTTCCAATCTCAAAGCATCCCCACTTCTTCTTGTTGGAATCTCGTAACCAATAATTAGTCACCCTTTGTATTGCTTGCATATCCCGCGTGAAACGGCAAAGTTCGAAAGACACTAATTTTGTTACCTTCAATATATTAAAATATTAATAGGTGTTCTTAGCTATATGGTCTGTTAATCTGTTCAAAAATACACTGGAATTTTATTTCGCTCTTGTGCGGAGAAATATTTGTCATACAAAGTCATTTTGAAAATACGAACCAAATGTGTATAGGGTAGTTGGTCAGCTGTCAACATCCCTAGTAAAGTTATGTTTTCCCGTTGGTAATGAGAAACTGTCTATTTTTACAATAAGGTTGGTAACCTGAATTGTAACGCTCGTGTTTTGACTTCTTCAGAACGCCGTCAGTCCGTTACTCCAAATCGATTGAATCCGGAGTAAAGATTTGGAAACGAATGGAATGTATATTTGTGTAGAAGATTATTAATAGCAAGGAGTTACGGACGTAATCAGAAAGAATTATTCTATCATTAATTCGATATTCGACAGAGTGGACAGTAAAGAGAACAAAGAAAACGACAGTTACGAGATAAACCAGGAAGTGTCATGCGTCCAGATTCACGAAGCGTTTCCTTCACCTTTCATCGGGAAGTTCTTGGTCCGAGAAATTCGCCCGAGGTCACTCGAGCATCGAAAAACCTTAGGCAAAGACTTCAGGATCGGTTTGACAAAGAGAAACCTTCGCAGAAGATGTCCAAGGAGAAGGTATCTGGAGACAAAGACAGTACGGAGAGGGGTTGGAGCAATCTCAGTCTTGGAAATGTTTCTGCGGATTCCAGAAGAGCATTGAGAAGTGGAGCTGAGAAATTGTCCAAGACTATTTCATCGGTCAGGACAACATTTGGCACGATATCTCAGGTAGATCGATAAGAGTACATCTCAATAGTGATTACTCGATACAAAGGTCTTTATTTGTATAAAGTTTACATAGCTTTTATACTAAAATCTTTGTGGTTTACTCATGTTAAAGAAATTTAGAAGCTCAACACGCAGACGTCAGCGACTTGATGAGCATCGTTCTCCTGGAGGATGCAGTACATACACAAGTCAAACGCCACAGACACGTTCCAGGCGTCTTTTAGGACGTACACCTACCAAGTTGTACAGCCCATTTGGTATTGAATCTCCAAGACGTGCCTGGGACAAGGAAAACGATTTTACTCCAGTAAAAAACAACACATCGCCACAGAGACGCAGGCCGTTTCGCTTTAGCAAAAACGGAGGATTTTCAGCTCTACGATAAATTCTACAAATCCGCAACTTTTTCACTTAGTTGCGTCATAGCGGCAGCTGCGCATATCGCTATCCACAAAATATTTATGTTTAGCACTTAAGGATTTCTAATAACCGGTACTAATTTATAAATAATCGGTAAAAACAATGACAGCCGATCTCACGTGTCTTTATAGACTTTCTGAAACATTTATACTCCTTATTTATAACTCGTATATGAATTTATACGATCACCCTTTTTATATGTATTTGCACGTCGACAGCTGTCCTAATAAATAAAATAAACTGTCGCGTTAAAAAAAAAAGAACCTTTTCAATTATACTACACTTCTTAATCCACTTCCAGACAATACAATATATCTATTAAACTAAAGTTAAACGTTAAAAACAAAATATAATCAGCTAATCAATTTATTTTTTCAAAAATAACTCACGACTCTTTAACTAAAAACAAAGTACGTAGATTGGCGGAAAAATCAATTTTCATCATAAGTATCTCTGGATCGAAAAAAAATCTGAGTAAGTATAACAATCATTGAATTGTTAAATGGATCGAATAATGATATTTACTAGTTACCAGGATTGCCCAGGGTAAGAGCAACGGATATAGAAGTTCCTGGATTGCGCAGTCGCAAGTTCCGCTGCAAAATGCGCCACCGCGGCCGAAAACCAGCGTGAAGGCACAAAACGACAAGTACGAGAATCCGAAAAATCGGTCACTGCGGCAAGGCCACCCCGTACTGTTAGTATTATGTGCAACGAAAAGTCGAAATGGACGGGTACGCTCAGAAGTCGAATATGGAAAACTATATGAATCTTCAAACAAGGTGAGTAAGACCGATCGAAAGATGAAGAAGGGAACATTACCGAGTGATAGCGTTTGTTTTCATCGCTTTATTTTTTTATATCGCACAAGTGAAAAACACAAGTTACCCAGAAAACTGCGTTAACACACTTAAACCGTTAAGCTCTATTTTTAATTTTCAAAATTCTCTTAATAGGAGGTTAAGTCGTTTCACGTTAATTTATTTTCTTTTTAATCCCCTCCTCGTTGTATCGCTAACAGAATGACAACATTGTCTGTCCTCGTTCAATGCAGTGCAATCCTCAAACCATGATAAAGTCGACACGTATATGTACTGTTGCATTAGTAACTACGAACTGCAGATAATCGCGCATTGTAAACTCAACAAAAATAGCCTTAATTATGTTTTATTTCCTATTACTAGATCGAATTTGACGTACCGAACGCAACTGCTGACAGATATACTAACTATTCGCGGGACTGGCCAGGGTGATGAGAGAATGAGGATTTAGCAAATAGAATATATAGAACAAGAGAGAGCGAGAAAGTGTGTGTGAAAGAGAAAGAAGGAGTCGTTATTTTTACACATCTGACAAAACAGCAATGTGACTCTGGCAACAATCGCATTTCCCTTTCCTATAAATGTTCAAAATATCATACACTGCGCTATGACTCGCATTGCGTGTCTCTTCCAAGAGAATTAATAGATTATCATTGCCTTGTTTAAATCTTTAATACGATCTACAATTGTCATGCTTTATTATCCTACGAAAATCGAGTACGAAAAAAATGTAGAGTGAGTACGATTCTCAGAAATTTTGAACGCAAAGTTCGACTCATAAAATATGTGATAAAATATGTAAAGAATGTGCGTGGGCGTATGTCGGTGTTTCTAAATAAGAATTTTATACATATATCATTCATGCGTATACATAAATGTACCGTATTTTGGAGTTACTTCGTATCGAGTCTTTCTTTTTCCCTAGTTTACATTTCTGTACTATGAGAAATCATTAATGCGATTACTATTGCGCATTGCGACTATTCTACCTGACATAGGAACCGTAGAATTTCATATAGTTACTCAAAGCTCATCGTTGGAAACGATCGCTCGCAATGTCTGTTAAAACAATAGATACACTGCGAAACAAGACACGTTCACCGTATAAATGACTGTCGCACGTCGCAAAGGCAGTTTTAAAGGATAATTAACCCATAGTAGTTATCTAACGATATCTCTTCACCTCATTCTCAGTTTATCAACTAACCCCATAGTACATATATCCTTAAACCTAAAGAGAATCCAGAATATTTTAGGAATCAAAATTTCTCATGCGACGTGCCCTACAGCCTCCTCTTGGAGTGCATCAAGTTTCTTCGCCCAGGAAGACGATTATCCCACCAGTGCATAGAACATCGTCGTCAAATACTATATTAATACCAGGAGGTAGTAAATAAGGAGTTAGTACCAAAGCAGTGTAATATCAAAGCAAACAGTATTATAAACCTGGGGCGTTGCGCTCGTTACGAGGGATCGATCGAGGAAGCAGTTGCAATTGCAGTTGCAGTTGCAGCAGCAGCAGCAGCATCGCATCTCCCGTAGGATGCAGAGCTTCTTTCGTCTTTTCGAATATTCATGGATAAACGCGCGCGCGCGCGCGCGCCAGTACGTAAAACAGTATGACGGTTGGGGAGGTCGTGGGGGATTGGTAGTGGCGGTGATAGCTTTATACTGGTAACACTCGGACGGGTTGTGGGGAATTGCTATTTCCATGGTAGGAGGAGGAAGAGGAGGAGAAGAAGAAGAGAAGAGAAGGAAGAGGGGGAAGGAGTAGTGGTTCCGCGGGCCACGAGAGGGTGTTTCGCGAGGCAGGTCAGGGCTGGGGCTCAGTGCGTTTACGCTCGGCGAATTAGCCGCATTCCGACGCGAGCTCTTATCCGAGTTAGTTGTGTGCCACAGTTGTCTTTCGTCGCTCCGTGTCCGTCTCCGCTGCTATTTCACTTGGCGGCGCTTCCGTCCTGTCGCGTTCGGTTCACTTTACGCCTTTTCGGTACGGTGCAACGTGCTTACGTAATTATTCGACGTGCATATCCTAACTGCATAAACGTGTGACGCGAGTGAACGAGTGAGTGCGTGTTTTCTCTTCTTTGGTTTTCTTCTTAACCTCTCACGTCTTATTTTATTACTCACTCTGCCTTTGTATATCTTTCCTTGTTCCTGTGGTGTGGTGGATGATGTAGACTACAAGCTTTTTGACGTGGGTATAGTTTTCAAGAGAGAGATGGAAAAGTGCGCGCCCGAATGTTTATCTCTCTCGCTTACTCTTCGACTACATCATAGATGCATCGCGTTGCCATCTCTGTCTCTCTGACTCCTGACATGTTCGTTGAATCATGAATTTACCGGCCCGCTGCGCGCCTTGTTGTGTTTCGTTTACGTACGTTTTATACGACTTAATTTTTTGCCGTGGAAAGTTAGGTTTTCTTTTTTTTTCTTCTGTTTTTCTTTATTAACCGTGGTCGGAATTAAATGTGAATCTTTTTATATTATTCGTTGATGCCGCGCAATTGATTGTATGGTATAAACATTGTGGTTTATTTTTTTCTATCTTGCTGAGGCGTCTGGCGTCTTGTTTGGTTCGCTCGGTAAATTCTATTTAGGTTTGTTATTGTACTTTTAATGTTGAAGTAAAAAATAAATTTTGTTCATTGGCATCCGAATCGCGTAAATTTATACAAGCTCGCGGTGCTACTTGTGCAAGGACTTTGTTAAGGGTTTAGATTTAACCACTGGCCATCTATTTTCCTTGGCTTCTGTATGTAGTATCTGTTACCTACTTTATTTTTACCGTCAGTGACAAAGTATCTAAAATGAATCTAGTCAAAATTTTATAAATTTGAAAACTTGTGCTCATGGAAGCATAACTTGGAAATTGTTTCATAGATATTCAAAAGCATGTAATTAATATTTGTCGATAAATCAATTTGTTGGATTTAGAGTGACATTATACCTTAAAGATTATTCACTGATTTTTTAATAAAAATTTGTAGCATGGAATTTAGACTTGCATACATAACCTTGATAGCATTTAGACTTTACTTTTGATGATTCATTTTAGCATTGTGTCTCTTTAGTTTTGGCCAATTTGTTCCTTTCGTTTTGTCCTTACTTGCGTTTGTTTGTTTGTTTCTGACACACAGGTCTGGCATCATAAATGCACATTTATTTTCTATTTATTTCAAACTGCTTAAAAAGTGAAAGAGTAAGAACAGGCCATCCGGCGAGTATGGCTTTGCACGGGGAAGACATAGTAACAAATTTGTTTATATTTTTTGTATTTGCCGACCCTGTCACTGGTTTTGCTCGGCGATATCAGTTGGAGCTCACAACAACAGCAGCAGCCACATCAATCCCAACAACAGTTGCAACAGGCACCAGATTGTTTGCCTTCGACAGTTCAGCATTCGACTCAAAGCCCAAATCAAGCTGTAGGACGAGATTTTGCAAGATATCGCAAAATGACCGATCAGCACGAACAGCAGCAACAACAACAGCAAATCAAATGTGGAGAGGAACCACGTACCAACCTCATCATCAATTATCTTCCACAAAGTATGACCGACAAGGAACTCTACAGCATGTTTGTCACCATTGGACCTGTCGAATCATGTCGGGTCATGAAGGACTACAGGGTATATCTCAAAGTATTTTTTTTAACGTGTATCCAGTGTACATAGAAAATAGCAACAAGCAATTTAATACATTTGTTTTTTTTTTACAGACTGGTTATAGTTATGGCTTTGGCTTTGTCAATTATGCAAAGGCAGAGGATGCAGAGACTGCGATAAATACACTAAATGGTCTTCAGGTTCAAAATAAACGTTTAAAGGTCTCCTTTGCACGTCCTTCTGGAGAAGAAATCAAGGAAACCAACCTCTACGTCACAAACCTACCGCGGTATGTAACCAATTTGCATATATTTCTCTGAAAATTGATGTTGCATATAAATCGTCTTCAACCTGTCCAAGAAAGAGATACAAGTAATTAGAGAAACGTCATTGATCGATCAAATTTGATGCTGTTATTTAACGCGTGACACTTGACGTGGCTTCTAAAGCAATCGATCTCGTAGCGTGCGTGGTGCTGGTGGTATTTCCAGCATAGTTAGATGGCCGTAGGTCAGTTTATCAGCGCTACCAACGTCTATAAATATACGCTCGACGAATTGCAGGAACATAACGGAGAGCCAGATAGACGATATTTTCAGCAAGTATGGCAACATCGTGCAAAAAAACATTCTAAAAGACAAGTTGACTGGATTGCCGAGAGGAGTGGCCTTTGTCAGGTGAGTAACGCTGTTATTTTTTTAAAATATTGACCATCTCTTGACCCACCCGGTAAACAAAAAACGCATCGCGAAATAAATTCTATAAAATTGGCAAATTGCCATTGTCTTCTCAAATCTCACTGTACACGAAAACATGTAATCATCGTTGTTAAATTTTTCAATAACTACCAAGTTCTAGTCGGTATTTAAATCTCGATACAAACAACAGAATACAATGTCTTTATAACAGTCTTAAAAAAAAATAAAGCAACAGGTAGTCCTATTGCTTAGGTTGCACGAGGTTAATAGATCAAAGTACCATCCGAGCCCAGAAAATTTCATAGTCGTGTATTCCGTTCTCATTCCGACATATTGGACATTGGATCGAATTCAAAAGCTCCTGAACAGCTGTCGCTCGTTTGGACTAGGTGCAACATTATGCAACTGTTGTCACGACAAACTCGTAGTGCCGACACGCATGGTTATTCCTCAAAATCTCATCGTGCCAGAGTATTTCTGCTGTGCGGAACTCGAGTTGAGCTTGACTTGCACAATTTCAATTTACACCTCTTCCCTGGTCCGGCTAGCCTCTCTAGCCCAGTGCGACTGACGCGACTACGACCCACTTTAATCTCGAAGGATGACACGTACCAGTCAGACGAACAGACGAAATTCTCTTTTGTATTTTTCTTGGCGTGTAAGACGTGATCATCTGCTACACCCATGTCCCAAGCATAACGAGCTACTTTGACGTGCTAACTAAAATAATAATTTAATCCTTTGACTCGGAGGTTGTCCAACTATTTTTATTTCATGTATCTGCTATACTTTGCAGGTTTGACAAGCGGGAAGAGGCTCAGGAAGCGATCAATCATCTACACGGTACGATACCCGATGGCGGATCGGAACCGCTGAGTGTTAAGATTGCCGAGGAACACGGCAAGCAAAAGGCTGCGTATTACGCTGGCTGGCAGGCTGGATACAATCAGAGTCGCGGTGAGTACCTTTAAACAATATCTTTTTAATGACCAATATTCTTGAATGCATCGGGTTTTTACTCGGTTTTACTCGTGTTGCCGTTACGCTGACCGAGAGGGAGAGAGAAAGACACATCTTTTCAGTAGCCTACAAACAAGGACAAAAATATAGTTGCCATTTACATGACTCAATCGAGATGATCTCAATGATTCTTTCTGTCCTCATATCTGAATTTCAAACATGCTTTCCTGCAGTCATAAATAAAAATGATCTTGAAAATGGACGGGTGAGTCCCCTTGCTTCTCTTATCAGACGTTGCAATACTCTCTTTCTCTGTGCTCTACTACTCTCGTTCAGGTTTCGCTGCACTATTGATCTCACTGCAGGCGGCCGGCACGTAATGCAACACGAGTAAAGGGGGTTGAATGCATTTTGGAGTCGATGGTAGTTCGACTTGAAGGAAGACTCGTAACGATGGTTTTTTTTTTGGATTATTTCACGTGGTTTTTTCTCTTTTTTTTCCTTTTAATTTAATTGATTAAGAACGTCGGTTTACTTTTCTCGTAGACACACACGCACACTGTTTCTCATGCATATATACCTCACACGTTGCATTATTTTCAGTCACGTTGTAGCGTAAGTTTTTATATTTTGGTTCAATGATTTTTTTGTTCTTTCTTTTTTGTCGTATCGTGTGCCACGTCTTTACTTTTTTTTCTTTTATTTTTCGATGCGTCGTTTCGCGTTGGATATAAATAGAGAAGGGAATGCGTTGTATCGAGAAATTGATGTTAGCCAAATTTATGTCAACATTGAACCTTGTTTCTTTCTTTTTCTTTCTATTTCCTCTTGTTGTTGCAATATCTTGCTCTTTGATTTTTGTTTCTTCACGTTCTCCTCGTTCTCCATGCACTTTAAATCTTTGAAAGAATTTGATTTCTTTGTTCGTCTCTCTCGCACTGTTGCTACTGCTGCTGTTGTTGTGTTGTCATAGTCCGTTTTCGATGATTGCCTTTGGCTGCTAGAGAATTAACCGTCTCCCTACCCCGTCGCCAATCACTTGACACGAATCTTTTGGCATGCTTTATTACTGAGATGCAATTATCCTTGCGTTTGATATATGTTTAAAGTAAAAAGGGTTAATTGGCTATAGTAGCTGGTATTTGTGATCTTGTGAGGTATGTTAATGTTGATTCTTTTTTTAATAATTTGTCACTGTACCACCAATCTAATTCGCAAATGTTTTGTCAGATAAGATGGCCACCTCTATGTCGGATTTCAACGACATCTCTCGCACTAGCCTTTGAACTAGACGATCCCATCGTAATCGTATGGAATTGCGCGCTACTTGGCCCCGCGATGGCGGGAAAGATTGTCGATATTTATTTCAGTTTTTTTTTCTTCAATATTTTGTACGTTTGTGCGATTTTTCTTTTCTTTTCTTTTCATTCGTTGGCCCAACGACGCGCAGTCCCGCGTGACTTCGCGTTTGAAATTTTCCCGCGGCCATTGAGAGGTTGCCGAAGTGTGCTCGCTCTTTTCTTCTTTTATCCGTCTGCCTCTCTTACTCCTTGCTTTATCGCCCGTAGGTTTGCAAAGATTTTTCCTATTTTTTTTTCTTCTTTTTTTCAAATTGTAAAATTTTTCGCGCCACCCGAACCAGACGGGTGCAACGGATACATGGACGATAAATTTATACTCGATCGCCCGTCGCCATTATTATTATTGTTATTACTGTTCTTTCCGTGAAAGAGCGTCCGCGTGGCGTTTGGATGAATTTGAAGAAAGAAAAACAAATATATCAAGCGCTCTCTCAGTCGTACTTTTGCACACGCCGCGAATCGAGCAATTCGGTGATGCGCAACAGACCTTTTTTTTAAAAATTTTTGTTTCTCCTTTCAAGACAAATTTTTGTCGTTCGCAAGGCTTTTTTCATTTTTTCTTTTTCTTTTTTCCTTTATACCTTGGAACACCAAGAATCTCCTGTTGCGCCTGAAGTTTGCACCGAGCTTTGACTTTTCGTAAAGCGCGTCCTTGCGCTCGCAGCGTGTATGTCCCCGTGTCTCTCGCCACGTTGCCATTACTTTTATACATGAATCGCGTCGACCTACAATCTGATTTCTTGCTGTTAGGCTGCCGCATTTCTCCTCGTTTTGTATCGAGTAATATTTGTAACTGCTTTTTGCGCCATTGCTGTATCGTTTGAAGAGTTTATCCTGAAAAATATATAATTATTTTCCATCAATGTTACACCACGACTGTTATTTTTGGCTCTCACTGTACTTTGTCTCAAAATTTTTGTTTTCATTTTCTTTTTTAATCTTTTTTTTTTCTTATAATTTTCTCAACGATCCTCGTATCCAATCCTGCTGTCGTCCTCGGCAGGATACCATGAGAAACCAGCACCACCGGCGTCGCATCATCGGTACCATAAGCCACAACGAAATCATCAAATGCGTCCCGTCATTGATCGTCAGGACGATTAAAAAGGGGGACACGCTCTCAATGATTAATTAAAAATCGAAGCGAGAGACGATCGTGACGCTTCTTCTTCTTCTTCTTCCTTCTCTTCTTCTTCTCTCTCGCTCGTCCGTAAGAGGGTGGTTGGTTGTTTCCTTGTTTTTGTTTGCTAGCTGCGTGCGCATCCTCTCCGTTGCTCTCTTTATAAGTCTCAAAGACTATCTGTTACCATTAGACTCTATGCCTGGCATTCGCAGATATTGCTTTCGCTAATATCCAAGTGCATGGCTCCTTGTCTCTATATAAATATATATATATTTATATATTTCTTATACTATCTTTAATCTGTCTCTTGATTAATTATCTGTTACTTGATCTTTACGAGCTGCTACGACTTATCATTTCTATATCTGTCTAGCTGTTTATACATATTTCTGATATTTATTTTTATAATGCGAGCGCTTGACGTTATGCTCCTTTCTATCTCTCTTTCTCTCTCGATTGGAATCGACGAATCTTCCTAACTTGACATTTCTATTTCAATGCCTACCGAATCCACCAAGGAGAGTGTTTGTACGCAACGAGGAAAAAATATCAACATTATCCGAATTATCACAATTAAGGAAAGACACTTTTGTGTTCGGCACTCTTGGGGGATCTCCCGGAACTTGGTACTTTGGCTGAGATTTATCCTGTTGTCAGTCTTTCGTCAATCGAATATCTTTTTTTTTCTTTTTTTTTTTCTTCACCAGCTCTTTCTCAATCCGAGCGATAACTTCGAACGCGCACAATACGCATTTGGGATGCTGACTCCGAGTATCTCTGGGATTTATTTAACACTCGCCAGTTAATTAATAATGATTGGGTCTTGACAATAAGCCAGGAGTCTGGTACGATGAATTGAGATTGAAGAGGATCGTGCTATTATTGTAGAATGCCAAGGGGACACGTTACTGGAGATTCCTCGAGGGCTATAATTAACTTTATCCTAGTCTAATTGAAAATGAGGTTAGATAGCTAATTAATTGTTAATTCTTCTCGAACGGGTGCTCGATATATCAGTCTATCTCGAGTTTGACGTCTCGGCTCGTGAAAGTGGATGCTGTCTGACTTGTTTGTATATATCCTGAAACTGTTTACGGTTAACCGGGGATCGAAAGTCGTTTTCAACTTCAGTAGTGATGGATTTTTAATACTTTATTCCGTCTTTGTATACGACAACGATTTTTCGATGCCCAGGACTCTCGTTGGAGAGATAAGGTACGGGGGCAAAGATGACTCAAGTTTTAAGGTTAGATTTTAATGAATACTGTGTACAATCCCTAGTAGGAATTTGACTTTGGTAATCGAGGGTTCCTCCAGGTCTTAGACGATGGGGCTGTGTTTTCCTGTTTCCGCTGCTCCTGAGGATCGGTGAATCTTGCTCGGACCTTGGATTTCCGGATGAAAATTTCTACTAGGGACGCGATGACGCGTCTTCATTTTCAATCGAGGAGTCGATAATGAACTTTGCGATATATGGCTGTGGTTGCTGCGCATGCGCGCGATTAATTCTTTTTAATCGAAGATTTTCGAGAGAAGTTGGCTAGATTTTGAAAAAAAATGCGTGTTCACTTTTTTTTTGGATTTCACTTATCAGATGTCTCGAGACAAACGTTTGCTAGTCTGACTCACGGATTTTTAATTTATTGGACTGTCCGAACGAAACTGTAATAAAAATGGCGGCTGCTCGCGTCATCGACTCGCACGAGCACTCGTATTTTTCTGGTACAAAAATGCTAATCAAAAAATGGTGTCTTCGAGCCGGTGATACTTTCTCTGTATTATTGTATCGTGCAGATACTATTGCACTGCTACCGCACTACTGCTACTATTAATACTGCTATTAACATTAATACTATCGTTACTGCTGCTATTGTCCTATTTAATCGTTACGATTTTCTTCGCCAAATTTCAACGAAGACATTACCTATTGTTAGTGATCCTTTGTGAAATCTACAGTCAAGGAGAAAATTATGTGGCCCGCTTTGGATGTATTTTCAACGATGCGATTGTTCGTTTTGTTTTTGACTTTCTTTTTTTTTTATCAATTAACCGGGAATTACGTTTTCCAGCCACGTTAGGCTATCTGCAGCCCACAATTGTTTTGCACGTTTAGGTCTCTACCCGACCTCTGATTAAATGTCAGGTCAAGTGGTTAAATTGCGTTTTTTTTTTTTTGTAGTTGTGGATTTAACGTTGCAGATGAACGAGAGGACGGTCTTTACTAGAATTAGTTATTTTTAAATATTTTAATTGTCTCAAATGATCGCATCGTTGCAACAACGTCCAGTTTTATCTCGGGAATAGCAATGCAATTCAACGATAATCAGACTCTAGTAGTCCAAGTTAGTGGGTAATCATTACTTTATTATTAAAGTTCCAGTGGCACGTTGATAACAGTGATTAGGTAGACGGTAGTCTCGAAAGCCTTTGCGGCCTAAATTTCATAGGGATTCGATTGTCCCTCGGTGTAAGTCGTTATTTTGACAAATTTTATAAGGCTGCTTTACAAGGTATTGGAAAGTATTAAGAAACTTAAGAAACGAAGGTTCGCGAAAGTGTCTTTCTGTTTTATGATTGATATTTAAAGAAAAAGTTTTAACGAGGAAAAATGGCGAAATCCGGAAACGACGGTCGCAAAGGTTTTTTTTTGATGTAGCATCTAAGATTTTACCGCGTAAGAAATAGTTTTGGACTTTCGGGCAGATTATTTTTCATCCTTATCTTTCGGCCCAATTTCAATTTCGTGTATAAACAAAACTGATAATCAACGTTTCAACCTGGGTAAGGTGGATGTTATTGAGTCGTTAATTAACCAATTTCAATTGGACACTGACTAATTAACATGAAATGACAACTTTTCGGCGTTACGAGACTCTTTTAAAAATATTAATATACTTGATCCACCTTACTTACAGGTAAGAAAACGCAAGACTCGTAGCGAGGCGTAGCCAGAGTCCATTACTTAGTGACTTCCGGATGGGTGATTTACAGGAAATTTCAGGAATCTAAATATTGTGAATTTGCCGATGACACTCGACTGGGTCTAAAAGGCATAAAATTCAAGGTCACGCGTTGGGTGGCTGCTTGCTCCAAAGTGAATCCGTGCTCAAAATTATGGCTGTCGGCTCGGAGCCAAATAGACAAAATACACTGCTGTCCAAAAGTCATCTTCGAGGTGTCTCGTACCTACCCGAAGTTGTCTCATTTCATACAGCTTGAAGATGACTTCAGGACATAGCGATTGTCTGGGTCTGTTTTTCATGGGGAAGATTTAAAATAAGCAGAAGAACGAGAAGAGGATGAAAACGAAGCTTTACAGTTTTGACTGATTCGATTAGATCGTTAATCAAAAGATGAACATTCCTACAAGTGGAAACGTCTTGCGTAATTTTTACATTTCGCAACTTATCGTTCACTTGGATCATAAGACGATCTGTGGATCTATACAATATACATATATACAGTAATACTGTTGTGTATATTCGTTTCGTTAATCGATCGATCGATTATATACGTATCCTGTATCCAACTTCACGCCTATCTCCCTTTGGGCTTGCACGATGGACGTTTTCATCGAAGAGCTCGATCGAGAAATTGGAAAATTGTCGATGGGCGAGGAGAGGGGGTAAATCTGTAAATAGATAAATCAATCTTCATCCAAATCTTTACTATGTAATCAGTAAGTAGGCCAATTACGTAAGGACGTCGAACGTAGCTTATTTATGTTGTGGACTGATTTGTGCGACAAGGAGATGATTCGAGGGCAGCCAACGTGAAAACAAAAATACAACTTCAGAAGGTACGGATCGGACGCTGAAAAGTATATGTATGTATTTACGCGTATACCAATTACGGAGACGCACGAAGATTCACGGAAACGCACGAAGGACTACGAGAAACGATAATCTTGGAATTTTCGATTTCGTTTTTGCTAAAGATGGCTGTGATAAGGCTAAGACGAATCGTACGTAACGAATAGTGAACGAAGCATCGCTTTCTGTTTCGTGCAATGTTTCACGATATTGTCGGTATGCAAAATAGCGCCGATTTACGTAAATTCGAAAGGTTCCGTTAACCAGTCGATTTACGAAGGGGATTATATTTTCATGAAACATCTTTGAATCTGATAACTCTGCACTGTTCACTTTCGAAATGCTCCGAGATCAATAGTAATGAGGTTAATTGTCACTGGATTGGGGAGGGGAGTAAAACGTAGCCCAAAAAATTGCCCCATTGGCATTCTTTGGTACGCGGGAGAAATGTAAAAATTTTGAGGTTATGCAATAAATTAATCAGCTGTCGAAAGTATTTACGATCGAATCGAATATTTGCGACGTTGCCAGTTATACATTCGGCATTTCCTCTTACGCACGTTATATGCAGATACTGTAAACGTAGCGATGGATATAAACGAACGAGTAACGCAAAGGGGGGTTCCTGCGACCCCCTCCCTCCTGGCCCACGAACTTGACTCTTACGATTTAACGAAAAAGGATCGTATATAATTATATCGAACGTAGGATGCTACCATTGATATTATAACTTACTAATATTATTATTATTATTATACAGATATTATAATCGTTGAACCAAATGTTCATAATTAATTATGCGATTGTTTGTATATTTATATTTATATGTTGTTGAGCGTTGAACGTCATAGTCATTATATATATGTATATTATGAGAATCACCCCCGATAATCGCATGTGTGTGTGTCGCGTACTGGCGATCTTCCCTTTCCTATCAAGATCGAAAGCTTTTAACGCACGTCAAACGTACTTTCTTGGGGTTCTTGTATTCCCATCTTGCATTCCTCCGATAACTTATCCTTGAGTCTGTTATCAGATCTACGGCGTGATCAGGGATTTTGGTGCTAGTCGGGATGCTGCGAATGGGAACGTCGCCAGGCTCGCGCGAGAATCTTGTGTACCGGTTACTTAGGACACGAGTGTGTCTAATTTTCCTTCTTTTTTTTTTTCATTTTTCCAAAGTATTAGATTTGTAATTTTCTTATTGTTACCCGAAACCCGCAAGCAACAGTGTATCGTGTCAGGGCGTACTCATTCATTAAAGGATTAAATGATTAAAAAAGAAAAGGGGAAGAATTAAAAAAGTAGAGTGAAAGTAGCAGCCTTGCCGATCGATCCTCTCGCCTTTTTCAAAAAAAGATCCACGCATTACTTTCCTCAACCTTTTATTATTGTCTACTGTCAACCTTGGCTACTGATAACTCTCTCATCCCGCATCGAGCCCATCATCGCGAACTACCTACGAGTTCAGTTCCCCATGTCGTCTCCGTCCTTGGGGAGATCTTCGATCTTCGGTATACGAAGGAAGCACACGAGTAGTCCTAGTAGAGGTTATACCTTTTGGCTTGCAGGTGGTTGCGGTGGCGTCACTGGAAGCGGCGGAGGTGGCGGAGGACGAGGTCGCGGAAGCAGCTCGGGCAACACCACCACTGGAGTAGGAGGAGGTGGGATGACTGTCGGTGGTCCAGGAATGCTAGGTAGAGGTAACGGAGGCTTCGGACCCAGAGGCGGTGGACATCACGGGAACTTCATCGGCAGCGGAGGCGGCGGCGGCGGCGGCGGCGGAGGCGGACCTGGTGCAATGAGGATGGAAAAGATACATCCGCATCGCTTCAATCCCATCGGCATGGGCGGTGGATACGTGCAGTCTCACTTCTGGTGACGTTACAAGCATCCTGCACGGAACGCAGAGTCATCCTCGTCGTCTACTACGTCGTCGCCGTCGCCGCCGTCGTCCTTTCCTTCGACGTTCTTGTCGCTCTCATCATCGTCGTCGTCCTCGTCGTCGTCGCCGGCGTCGTTGTCGTAGTCATTCTCCAGGTGTGGAAAGTCGTCCAGGACGTTTGGAGCTCGAAACGTCAGCCTGGCACATCCATAAAGGGGCTCTCGCGTTCCACCGTTCACCGATAACGCTAGGCAAGCTCTAACGAAGAAGAAGAAGAAGAAGAAGAAGAAGAAGAAGAAACAGGAAGAAGAGGAGAAAGTTCCAAACGAAGATGAGGAGAGGGAGAAAGGAATAAGAGAAAATAAAAAATATATATATGAAATATGCATCGTAGAGGCATAGATTAACGTCATTCGATTTTTCCTTTCTCTCTGTCCGCCGTTAAGTTTACATTATTTAGATTCTTTAGACTTATTAAACTTCCCGTCTTCTTCCTCGTTGCGAAATCAAAGGACAAACTCACGCGATTCATATGTCCACGCGGCTGATTCTTGATTCACGTTCTACCGCGACTGTCAGCAGTTCCTTCTGTTCCTCTAATTTCACTCGTCGCCTCCGTCGGGTTCATCCAGCGAACGAACTGTTGAATCATTGAGATAACGCGCTCTCGAGATAAGCCAAGCGTGGCTCGTGAAGATGTTCTCGGAATAATAAATCATCGCGCGCGCAAATTCTCTAAACGTGTCCGGTTGGGCCTTTGGAAAGGACGAGGCGTGGACGCCACTCGAGTTTGTTAATGTTTTTAGCCATTCTTAATATGTTTCAGAGAAGCAAGTTCTATGTGTTGTATATTTCCTTTTAACTTTAATGATTTACCGGTTATATACATTAAGAGAGCGTGAAGTTTTAGCGATGCGATGCGATACGATACAATTACGGTGTCATTCAATTTTTAACGAGTTACGTCGCTCGAAATGAAGCTAGAGAGAATCGAGAGAACAGCACGACGCGCTGGGCGTACGATAATAAGAAGTAGATGTATCTGTTGGAATTTTCAAATTTGATCCCGTCGATGAGGATCTTTGAATGATAAATATTTTGGCACTGTTGCTGGGATCATCCGTGAGGAAACAAATAGGTGAAAAATTAAAAATAATGTTTTGTACCAATCGCTGACCATATGTATATATACGCACGTATGTTAGTGTATCGTGACACCATATAGAAAACGAGACTGACTTTTTATAGGAGAAAGAGATTAAAAAAAAAAGGTAACGAAAGGGGGAGGATTATTTTACGAAGGAATCGTCACTTCCGGCGTCATTAACACTCTCTCCGCAAGTCACGTCGTGTCGCAGGCACCATTAAGTCCTAGGTAGAGACCGTATTCTTAAATTCTCAATAACCAATTGCTATTTCACACGTTCACGAAGAAGACGCTCTGCGTAACACGCAATATAGATATAACGAATGAATGTACGTTATCCCGAAAAAGAGAAAAAGAATGAAAAGGAATATATATATATGTATATATATAAGAGAAAACAAGGAAATCGAATACCGTCCTTAAAAATAATTATTTCTTTCAATGAAAATAAAAGTTTGATTCTTTCGAGAAGGAAAATTCTAGGGAAAATGCAATTCGAGATATAGTCCTATGGCGCTTCTAAATAATTAAATGTCAGTCGATTGTTGTTCTTTTTTAAAATCTGTCGAATCTAACCCCTTTGTCATTATCCTGTTAATGAGAATGTCCTTATTGAATTGTAAATTATCTCCGTTACGCTATGGAGATTCGATGACGCTGTTTTGATGACTGGGAGCTTAAATACTGCACGTGCGAATAGATCAAACGTTGTCGAATTGAAATGGAATCGCGTTAGGCAGTGATTCGAGCTCGCACGAAATGCATCATGTACCAAAAGTTTTAAATAAAATTCACCTCCAAAGAGCGAGGGATTCTGTTAATTATTAATTCTCTTTACACGCGTTAACATTCGATCAAGACTTTGATGATCGACCTCCATTTCCATTCGGGATGAAATCATTGATCATTGGATCCTAGGACGATTCTTTGATCCGTATTGCAGGATGTACCAGATCATACGTGTAAGGAAAATGATAAGTTGATGGGATAAATTATTTGAACAAAAAAATTGTATAAAAATAAGTCAATTTTTCACTCTAAACTCTTCGCTTACCCATGACCCACGATCTGTTGCATCCTGGATATTTTATTTAATTAATTAAGTGAATTACGAGATCAATAAGAGAGAGAGAGAGAGAGAGAGAAAGAATGAGAAAGAGAGCGTCTGTCCGGAGCCTGATTTTTCAATAAATAGAAAATGATGGAGACTTCCGTGAGATTTCGACGTCACGACGGTCCGTCATTACGTGATCCTTCGGCGTGAATCCTGTGTCGCCGGTTTACGGTACCTGATTAAAGTTACATTTATATCTAGACGCAGATATTGTTGTATGACATTTTTTATTGGGACTCTGTTCTCGATCACCTTGGACCGATCGACGCATGACGTCATAGCGTCTATCCCTACGGATCAGTATAGATGCAGCAGCTGACGTCACTTCCTGGATGAAATCGACACCCGTAGTATCAACTGGCCGTAAGACGTACCTTAGGAAATAACCTGGGAAGATAAAGAACTTCGCAGAGAGGACAATTGAAAAATTGGCAGCAATGGAGGAGATACGCGTCACCGACGGAAGGACATCGGATACTTCAGGAAGGGGATGAGTCTAGACGCATCTGTTGTTACGTCATCGATTATATTTATTACACCCTTCAATATTTATTGTGATTGAAAAAACTTTTACAATGTATACAAAGTATAATCATTGTCACTGTTATTAATCTTTTTTTTTTTATTATAAGTATACAGTTTCTTTTTGTTTTTGCTTCCTGCAGCACTCGAGGCTCGACGACGTCATCCGCCACGATGTTGCCCTTCAAAAGGCAGCTCGCATTTCTTTAGGATAGCAAAGTGCCTAATGATGAGCCGCAACGTAGCCGACGGCATTTCAGACGTTGGATTCCCTGAGGAATCTCTTGGCGGGAAATTCAAATACACCGTGGGAGCCAGCACTGAACTTTTTATAAACTCTAAAAGATCTCTAAGACTCTTTTTTCATTCACTCGGGAAACAAATTGCGCGCACAAGTCAAAAACAGACTGACTGGATGAATCGAAGAAGGTTCAGTCAGAGCCGGGCTGTACCATTGTCCGATCAGCACAGCACGTAGGACACAAAGAGTCTGATGGTTTTTCACGAGAGGCAGCTAACTTTATAAGAGGCCATCGTGCTCCACCCACAGGAAGCTGCGGCGTTGAGATTAGCCGTTGGTACCCTGGTAGCAAGGAACCCACGAAGGAAACAGGAAGAGGCGGACGACAACCGCGATATCGTAGCACGTAGAGCAGCTCAAATTCTTGGTAATTTATAGAATTCCACTGCCGCCATTAAAGCGATACGACAAGACAGGAAGGATAACGACAAAATTCGAACTGGACAAGTAATAATTCAAATATCCAGGTACACGTAGGTAGCTACTTAGAAATACGCCCTAACCCTCATAAGATATACTGACAGTCATATTTTTTAGGGTGAACACGGAAGAGACGCCGATGATGGCAGAACTCGCGACCTCAGGCAACCATTGGGAGTCTTGACTGTTCTGACAAGAAGAGGGCCAGTGCTACTCTTAATATTTTTTTTCTTTCTTTCTATCCTGTTTCTTTACCTATCCTTCATCTTTCTCTTTCTCTCTCGACATGCTTACGGAAAACCTCACGCTCGTTAGCTAAGATCGAGCTGCATCCCTTGACCTGAACTAGTACTTGGTTCTCTCTGTCCTTGGCATTCTGCTATTACCACTGTCCTTTCTTCTCCTTCTATCCTTACCTGCCTATCTGCATCTACCTGGCAATCCTATGCTTCACTCTTCACAACTACTTCTTCCTCGTTCACGCGTTAGGACCCAACCCGAAACAGTTACCCAGGGGTCTGGTACCGTCGGTCGCTTAGACTAGACTGACATACTAGACCTTCTGCTACATCTGCTCCCCAGACAACGTGCCATCGTATGGCACGTTCGTCTTTCTTCCTGGGAGACATTCAATGCATTCGCTGCCTTTTGAGTAGGGAAAACATTTTTTTCTTTAACCATCCAAGGCAAAGAAGGTTCCCTTTGTAATGTAGCACAAGGTCCTTTATGCGGTTTATGGTACAACCATTTCTAATAAAATATATATATAAATTTATTTGAAAACTCATGGTAGAGCGTTTACATGTGTAACGGATATCGAGTTGGCGGCTTACTTCCGGTCGAGTTTCCACTTCCTAGGATCGCTGATAAAAGATAAAATTTCTTATCGGTAGCAGATGCGGTTTCGTCGATTCAAAAATAATTCTCTTCTCTCATGCGAACCGATAACTATTTTCCACATTCTGGAAGGTTAATTCCTAATCTGTATCGGATGACAAATCGTTCTTATTTCTCTCACGTGTAGGATGACTCAATAAATACGTGCACTGTCACCAAAAGAGGCTAAACCTCTATATACCCTATTGAGGCAACATCGAAGGACCCAAAAAAATTCCGTCTGCAGTTTATCTTCGAGACTGTTCGAATATTTGATAAAAGCGCGGGAACTTAATATGTCCGATCAAGGAGAGTCACGCAGTGACCTCGAGTGCTCACGGTTAACCTCTGACCGTTACGGACAACAAGGCTAGATAAAACATAGACCCGACTCTGTTAAGATAACAATCAGATAAATCCTCCAACGTGCAACAAAGACGGCTCTGATCATATAAATCAATATTTTCCTGAACCGATCAGCCATTTGATTTCAATGCGGTCGCACTACGTGGCCGAAACTAACCAATAGGGATTAACAACCAGTCGGCGTCCTGCGTCGCGACGCTGGCAGCAGTATACATATACCGTCAGCTCTTAACGTCCGGCACTTTTAAAGAAATATATACATATAACCAGGGGAAACACAGTAAAAACACATAGACAGCCAGTCACTGATACTAATAAGCCCCCCCTAGTCACCTACATTAAAAAACGCCTGGGTTTGACCCACCAGCCATCCCCCTCCGCCCCCCTATAGCGCGGACAAAGAGTTCGCCTCGATCAGGCACTCATATATATTTATAAAACAACATTTATATCAGTCCCAACACAGTTTCCAATGCGCGGCAGTGCCAGCCCGCGTGGTCGCTCAAGATAAGGGGCGTGCGGCTTCGTTTCCGCATCTTTCGATAAGTCGCACTCACAGATTGCGGGTAACCCCCCTCGTGCGTCATATTGCTTTCCCACGTCGTTCGGAAAAGTCATGCAGGATGAGCTCGGGACGCGTCGAGATAATTCCATTGGTCGACCGACCTCAAGGCGCGTGCTCGTATCGCATTTGTATCGCGCGCGATAATCGCACCACAGTCGACTCGTGAACTTGTGCGAGTTTCGAGAGTACCGGCTCTTTCTTAATATAGAAATGGGGGTCCGAACACTGCTCTGGCGTACTACTCCTGTTTACTCTCGGTGAACGTAGCGCACTTGTGTTTATCTGGTCACTCGATGACGAGGACGCTGACGAACTGACGACGGTTTGAAAAAACTGACTGCCTCCTTCTTGGTACGAGTGCCGCGAATGGCAGTCCGAGCGAAACTGAATTGGATACCGGGTCGGGGGGATCGAGGGGCATGACGGGGGGGAGTCGAACACGTGGTACCAGAGGAGCACTGCCACTGTGCCGTCATACGTATCGTCACAGTACCGCTTCTCTACTATGCAAGAGGGGTACACCGAGTATAGGTCTTCGATATATATATATATATATATATATACTATTGGTGTACGTATATACGCTTTTACTCTGTACATGCGTTCGGCGCCATATTCTCTTTGTCACTATTCTTTCTTTCTCTCTCCTCTCTTTTACTCTTTCTAGATATATGCTTCATTTACTCCTCCGTCCCTGCGTGACCCCTCGACCTCGTCTCGTAGGATCGTCTCTGGTCGTATTTATCGTTTCTTCAATATATATATATATGCTTATTTATTTTATGAATATTTAATATTTTTTTATACTGTTTTAGGACTTTTAAATTATGGTTAGAATTAATCATTCGGACTACCGACGTTATACGGTATACGTATGTTCTACATGCAGTATGGTTTATATACACCATATGGAGAGGACGTGTTTATCTCGTTGCACACGTAGCCGACATCCACGTTCACCGAACAGCGTAGATTCACGTGTGGGATTTCTAATGCTGTGCAAGGGTTGGCTCCTCGTGGGAAGAGTCCTGGCTGATCCCTTTTACTCTCCCTGGAAAATGCCTGGTACCTGAGAGGACCTCTGAACTGGAGTGAAGGAGAGTGGAGAAAGGGACCTGGACTAGGGCGATAGGGTCAGAGGGCACTGTCCTGAGACGTGGGACCAGTCGGGACGCTTTTGAAAAATTTGCATTTCCTGTTCACCATGAATATGCTGATCAGCGTGACGATGACTGAGCTTAGCGTGTCGACGGTGACGCTCTTGCTACTGCGTTAAGATGTAGTAAGACACCCCTACGTTATCAGCTCCTCTACCCTTCTTCCTAGGAAAAAAAAAACTAGAAATTATCTGATAAGGTGACCCCTTTGGCACTTTTACAAGTTAGAACCATTAATCTTAACACTGTCTAGTTAATCCTGTGAGATAAGGGAGGTGACCCTTCACTTTTCAGGCTATTCCCTGGATCCGTCATCGCATACCAAACGAACTTTTTCTTATGGAAAGCAAAGGGAAATACAAAAATGCTAAACGGCCGTTTCTACTTGTTGGGATTTTTTTGGGACCCTTTGGTCGGCTCTACGTTACATAGAGAGATCCAGGGCGAGGATGAAGGAGGATGTATACTATGCTGGTGATGTATATTGGTCCATTGGAGAGACAAAGATAGAGAACATGGTAGAGAGAAGTATATATATATATATAAGCATCCGTGGGATAGCTCTGTATAACTGCGTTAGGGTTTATACCAGGATCAGCCAATGGGGTCCTATTCCAGTGTTTATGGGAACAGCTGCTACAGCCCCCTTCAAACATACATGCATGGCATTTATATATGAATATGTATATACATGCTCCTAAGATGCTTATAGTACTTGGGTTAGGTGCTTTATCGACTGTCCAGGTACAAAAAGTATCACGTGTACGGAATGGGTACACCAATCACAAAGGAAACATTTGGGACCCTAGGAACTGTTCGGTTTTTGGGTCAGCTTTGGGGACGCTTAGCAACCTAAGGAAACGATCAGCCAGTTAGGTTAGATTATCCTTGGATGTATTTGGATTATTTTTTTTTGTTGGATCAACTCGTATAAACTTTATTCAGGGGGATCATCATCTCTCGTGGCTGGACTGGTCGTTGGATCTGCTAATCTAATTTTCTTTTAGTTTGATGGCAACTATTCTCCGGGGTCTTCGTTATGTGGCATCGCGCGCAGATGTCTCTTAATTCCTTAATAGAATTTCGGAACAATCTCCAGGGTAATCCTGAGGAGATGAATAAAAAAAATAAGAGACTACGTCGCCGCGGCTCTGAGAGGATGAGAGACGAAAGATGAGTCCCAATTCTGGGTAGGCTGTATTGTATCGATGTGAATATGAGTAAGTAAAATGGTGGCGTGGAGTCCGGGGGTGTGAAGAGACGAAGCGCACTTGACTCTGGCAAAAAAGACCCTCGAAGCATCTGGGGCCTCAACTACTAGAAGTCTTCGGGTTTCACAAAAACTGTTTATACTACCCATATGTGTGGGAGCTTCTGTTTCTTTTTTTTCTTTCTTTCTTCCTTCTCTACTCCGTACACTCTTTTGGCTATTTTCGTGCGGACTCGAAAGATTCTTCGAAGCGATAGGATAAGGCCCTTTCTGTTTAGCTTGTATTATTGGGATTTGAATAAACTTGTATATACAGAGTGATATTTGACGATAAGTTTTGTTAAGGATATCGCGTTGACGATAACGACGTCAATCTTATCGGGAATGTGCAACGCGTGCTGTCTGCTGATTCTGTATGGAAGCCATTCATTGAAGGGTATTTTTTTGTTATTTATAGAATCAGATGACTGATAAATTACGAACAAAGTTTTATAAAATTACTTAAGAGTTTATTTATAAATAAAGTGGAATGTATGAAATACACGTAGATTTACAGTTGGGTGTAAAAGTTTTTTTTAAAATCAATACTCGATCGTCACAGTCTTCGTCTTGAGGTACTCGTTCAATGCTTCCTGACCCAGGTCCTTGCCGAATCCCGATTGCTTGAATCCTCCGAAAGGTGCCGCCACGTCCGTCTTGTTGTACGTATTAATAAAGACTGTACCGGCTTCAATTTTCTCAGCGAATTTCAATGCTCTGCTAATGTTCTTAGTCAGGATACCAGAAGCCAAACCGAATTCTGTATTATTGGCACGTTTTATAAGGTCGTCTACGTTTTTAGAACTGAACTTGGAGATGATCATAATGGGTCCAAAGGATTCCTCTTTGGCAACGTACATATCGTCCTGGACATCAGTGAGTATAGCTGGTTCGAAGTACCATCCAGGCCTGTCTAGACGCTTTCCACCATGGACCAGGGTGGCGCCTTCCTCGACTCCCTTCTGCACGAATTTTACGAGCTTGTCCAGGTGAGCCTTGTGATTCTGCGGCCCGTGAGACGTACTTCTGTTCAGCGGATCGCCTATTGATAGTTTCTTCACCTCCTGCACGACTCTCTGTACGAACTCGTCGTGAATCGACTCCTCGACGAAGAGACGACCTGACAGAAGAACGAGGACAAGGTTAATTTTTAGAATATTAACAAATTTTTTTTCTTAGGATATTATTGAACTTACCTGCTGCTATACAATTTTCACCCTTGTTAAAGAAGACGCTGCCCATACCGACTCTCACAGCTTGCTGAATATCAGCATCCTCGAATATCACCAGAGGACTCTTACCACCGAGTTCCAAGGACACCTTCTTCAGGTTACTCTCAGCGCAAGACTTCATGATAGTTTGACCGATCTCGGTCGATCCTGTGAATCCCAGTTTTCGTATCAAGGGATGATTGACGATTGCATTTCCTGTTACGGAACCACTTCCTGTGACGATGTTTATCACACCAGGAGGAATTCCAGCTTTGACCGAGAGCTCGGCGAACTTCAACGCCGTCAACGGAGAGACCTGTGCTGGTTTCATGACAACAGTGTTACCGGCAGCTAAACAGGCCGCCATCTTCCACGAAAGCATCATCAATGGATAGTTCCACGGGGTGACCAGACCGCAAACACCGATCGGTTCCTTTTGCGTGAACGTGAGGTTGCGATTGGGTCTTGCATGGGAGATCGGTATAGTAGATCCCTGTATCTTGTCGCACCAGCCTGCAAAGTACCTCCAGGTCTCAATAGACATACCGACATGAGTCTTTAGAGCCAGAGTATAGACAGCGCCAGAGTCTATACTTTCGATGGTGGCCAATTCCTCCTTATGTTGTTCCATCAGGTCTGCTAACCTAAAGGAAGAGTCAGTTTCGCTATGAATTATCTTTTTATCCAATAAGAATATTTAAACAGAATTCAATCGTTTAATTTACTTGAACAGAAGGGTACCACGATCCCTGGCGCTGATCTTGCTCCACTCGCCATCCTCGAAGGCAGCCTTGGCAGCTTTCACTGCTCTGTCCACGTCATTAACTGATCCGCTCTCCACCGTGCAGATGACACTCTCGTCGTGAGGATTTATCGTAGGTGTTGGCTTGGCCTCCCCATTAACAAATTCACCATTAATAAATAGCTGCCTTGGAAATTTCAAGTCCATATTGTTACACCGGAGCTCGACCGCATCGTACTTCACGTTCTTGCTAGCCGACGCCCCGCGTCCCGCCAAAGCGACGGCAGTAGCGAACTGCAGGAATACAGGAGCCATGAAGACATCTGTATTCTGAAGTTCCACACCGATGTTATCCTTGACTTCTTCTACCAACCTGACCACGTCCATGCTGCCAGCGCCTGTACAAAAATACATAGATTTTTGTGTCAGGCGATAGATGCAGAGATAATGGACAGCAATAAAGGAAACGGTAAGGGCTTTTAGAACGTACCGGAAGCAAAGAAATCCGTATCGTTATCAACTTCAATATTCAAGATGCTCTCCCAAATTTTTTTAATGACTTCATTATTCTGCTTCTCTTCTTCAGTGAATTCAATACTTTGACCAGCATCGTCAGCCTTGCCAAACATACTGGCGCGGATGGTTCTGTTACCGATTTTCAATCTCTCGATATTCACAAATTTCTCATCACCGGCCTTCACCAGGAGTCCACTTTCATGGACGATACCCTCCTGACCATTAACGTCGACGACGTCTCCTGAAGGTTTATCTCCAGTCCACAGGGATCCACCGTACAACCGAACTTCCTCGTTGTTAACAAGAGTCCATGCACCTGGTACACTGTCGAGTCCTCTAATGAAGTTGTAGACAACCTCAGCAGACTTGCTCCAGTCTACCTGCTGCAGTTCCTTCTTATTGAGCATGGGGTCATAAGTTGCACCTTCCTCTGTCTGTGGGATTTTGGGTGCGAGGCCTTTGGCCACGAGGTTCACAGCCTCACCCATGGCTTTTATACCCTCAGGATATAAGAATCTGTTGTAGAGGCTGTCCAGGGTGTCAGTAGGATCTACTGGGCAGGACTTTTGTAAGAGAATGGGTCCTGTGTCCAAACCATCATCCGCCCAGAATATCGAGAATCCAGCGACCTTGTCGCCCTCTATCAAAGTCCTGCGTCAGACAACAAATTCCCAGAATTTTATTATTTTCTCTTGGCTGCCTATTGAGTATTCTCAAAGACCCAACGCAGCAGCATTCCTCACAACAAAACAAGTTAAACGCAACAGAAGGAAGTGGTGAGGATAATTTAAAACAGTAAACATAGTACATGAAAGTTCTTTCAAAAGTAATGAAACCAGAATAAATGGGAGATAACAAGCCGTGCGAGAATATATGGAGCGTGAAGGAAAACCGAACCGATCCGGTTAAAACTACGACCTGTTACAACCAATCAGGAAATGCAATGTCTCTACACCGAAGTTACATCATCTCCTGGTCGATAATTGCAAACTAGTCGTAGCCTTTCTCTGGCTCGCGGGTAAGAAACCTCACAGAGTGTAAACAGCAGTGGCGTCGCCATTGTCAAATCAATTTGCTCACCAGCTGATCGCGCTTGCACCACGATGTCTTGGCAGAATAGAAGGATGATAGCAGATACTGCGATGACGAGGATGATTGATTACTTCCATAGGAATATACTGACTGCAAAATGGCAGAACGTTCAGGTCGACCTCAATGCCTTTGTAAAGATCCAGGATCTCAGGTAAAGGTACACCCTTACTCCTCCATGCTTTGATCTTGAAGACAGGAGTATTGTCGGCTTTGGCAGTCGCGGCTGAAGTCAAAATAAAATTCATTGCTAATTATTAATCCTTTATAAAGCTTACTAATCTATACTTTCTCGTAGGTTTCTCACTGACCCAGAGGATCCTCCCGGTTGGACTTATCCGGGATCGTGAAGACTCCCGTGATCTGGTGTCCATCCTGCTTCAAGAGTTTATACACCTCAGCAGCAAATGTACTCTGGCCGATGATGGCCACTTTCAGCTGCGCCATTGCTGCCTGAACAGAATCACATTCCTGATATGATTATACGCCAGGGACTAATTATATGGATGTATTCCTAGTCCAGGAGGATTTTTCTGTGAAGTGGAAACTACATCCGGTCCTTGAGTATAAAATTATGCTCAAAGGAGGATGCTACCAGTGTCCTTAGAGTCAAGGGTCATTCTGGTAAATCTAAGTAGTTTGCATGTATGCGTAAGGAGTCAACTTTATCAGGATGGGTTTTGAGGATATCAGGAATCATTAAGCTAGAGTTCATTGACTTAATCAGACCTTGTGGAACTTATTGATCCTTCGTCGGCTCTATTTACGGTGTCGATGTCCCTTCCGTTTATATTATTACGAATGTTTATTTCTTTTGTTATCCATTACGCAAACGCGCTATCAAGAAGCAATGTCAGTTATGGTTTTAGGATAATATTATCGTTCAAAGCATAATGATAATTATAAATTTAATTACAAATACTCTAATTAAAGAAGCAATCAGTTTTGACGAGTAAGCAAAGTGAAAATACTCTACATTGCTTATATTAGTTAGTAATGATATTGAATGAATAAGCTTGAAGCAATTAGTGGTTATTTCATTGGGATATATAATGCCTAATACGTACCTAATTAAAACTAAATGAGGAAGTAACCAAAAACTTCAGTAAGACCTTTGAAAAAAAATCTGTAAAAGAAATATACAGTGTCTGGATAATTATGGATTATTTACAAGGTTCCATCTGTATTCTATTGCCACTAAATCTTCTCTGAGGGTTATTATACTTAGTACAGCTCCCCCTTAATCAGGAAATGTCAATACAAGTGTACAAGATATATATATAAATTCAAACAGCCAAGAAAGTACCCAGCGCCATCTATCACCAGTCTACAAAGGGTACCAATTACTTAAACAAAAATACGTTATCGGTACTTAACGATGCTCATATATCTGTTTTGATTTTCATCAACAATTATTTCCATCATACTTAAAATCTCTAATGGTACTTACAGCGATGGCGAAGCTGCGTCTAGGAACCAAGAAGCGACCCACGTGCAGCATCGGTTCTAGAAGACACACGAGAACCAACTTATTGCTTCAAGCTTTTGCAAGTCAAGAACAGGAGACGTCGAAGAATTTGCAACGTGAAAGCTAATGGCGCCAAGTAAAATGACTCCGTGTTCCTATTGACTACTATAGAAAGTGAACCCCGTACCGTTTGACGTGAAAGCGGAGTGTACGTTTACTCCGTTATAAAGTTGACTGAATCAGTCGAGAAGGAGTTGGACTTATATAAGTCAGTGGTATCTATTAGAGGTCAAGACCCATTCTGGTATGAACTCTTCCCTCCTGGTGTGTGATTCCCCTAATTAGAGAGAGGGGGAGGAAGAATTTGCACCCCTCCATCCCGCCGACTCGTGGATCTGTGTACTAAATTATCGCTTGACAAATATTCAATCTTGAGAATAACACTAATTGTTAACTCATACGAAGATACATAAAATTTCTATATTTCTATATTGCTCTCAGCATTAGTTATTAGTCCTTTTAATAATTTAAACTCAATTTTTAATGTTAAAAAAATATTTTCTCACTTCTTCCAGATATCAATTCGCATAAGTGAAAATTCCCTTGGGTCGTTTATCTGCCGACGTTTCTCTCGATTGTTTTCTAAAGGGTAATACTCTTTCTTGCTGGACTTACTCGAGGACTCTCTGCCGAGGTAACAATGTGGCTGGAAGGTAGATTCTCCCGCTACCAGGCTAACCTAGAAATCGATAAGACCCTCTAGACTTTACATATTTAGCCCAATTTTTGTCATTTTCACTGGGAGTGTCTTAAACTTTTCACTACAATATTTTTCCTATTTCTCATTTCTCTTGTATTACCTGACCCTCGTTATTGTCAAGCTTGTAGACCTAGCAGACTCATGGGGACAATCAGACACGGCGGCTCAAGAACGTCACTGAAATTCCATACGTAACGCGAGAGGAGTACGATATTTTTGCACGTACGACACTCGGATAACGCAAATCGACATTTATACTTACATAAGTATGGCGACTAGGAGGAAGCATTATTTTATTCTACCGGAAAACTGACTTTGTACAGTTTTGATGTCCAATTATTGAATGACATACTTGTAGCAACGTACGATGATAATTTATTTCTCTAACAATTTCCAAACATTCCTTTCTCTAGGGTATAAAGAAGTAGTTTCGATTTAATGACTATTTCATAGGTTAATCATATTATTCCTATCTCAATTATATATCTCTGTTTTGCTCATACTCGTAATGTATTTTTACGTCTCATTAAGTGGGGTCTCTTTATCGAGTATCGATATTGCAGACTTCACTGGTTTCAACCAGTTTTGTGGAAAGAACCTTTGCTATCGATGGGTCAAAAAAATGATAACTTATTTACTTGGTCGGTACTTACCAGTTTCAGTTAGTTTTTGCATGAGACCTTTTGAGGTCTTTAGAAATGTTACGATACATATGTTTATATGATTTGCGTTTTACTTATCAGTAAGAATATAGTTTTGCAATTCATTTTTGTTTTAATACTGTTCGATTGAACTGTTACGTTCTGCTTATCTACGCGTTCTACCTTCCTCTTGACGTTTGCTTTGTCAGACTACTATTACTATATTATAGTGTCGAAGCTACAGTGTCCTCTTCGTTATCTTATAAGTGGTGCAATTTCTACAGAAATTTTGTCAGATGCATAAAGTATGTTTTTGAAATTTTTTTTCAGAATCTTCACTTTTTTTGGTACTCGTAATTCTCTTAGCGAGGAACTGACGTGTGACTTACGTTAATGAATTTACTTAGGACCATCTTCAGGTATATTATTATTTTCTCTATAGCGTTTATGCATGTACTAGTTCAAACTTACCAAGAACAAACCTCGTTAGCTGAACGCGAGACTGGAATACCAGGGTCACCGTCGATGCTATTCAGGACGAGAGGACATGAACGAAGTCATAAAGGATCATCCCTTCGCCAAGTCCTGGTCATACAGACACAATGGTTCTGGTGACTAGTATAGAAGGAGCGGAGTATTTCCATCCTGATCTACGTCAATCTTCCCAGGAAGCTATATCGCCCAAGGATACGTATATGTCAAGGAGCAAAATGGAGATCACCGTCTACGAGGAATTTTCTCCAGTGACCTTGATCAGTCGTGCCATTGGAGTATTTCCTTTTCGATTACAAAGAATCGCTGGTAGACAGGTACGAGATCTGTTTGGGTCTTCTTCAGGATCAACATCCCTAAGGATCCTCAGGCTAAGACATTCTCATGATTCTAGGCTTTTGTGACTTCTCGTGGCGCCAGTATATATCTTCTGTTACTTCTTGGATTCAATCTGACGCACCTGATCAGCATCCCCGTGGTGGCAGTGATGACCACTACGACAGCATCCTGGAAAAATAACTCTATCGAGGATAATCATCGGAGGATACATGCTAGCAGCATCATCCGGGTGATCTACCCCATGGGGATATCCTTTATGGCTATAACAAGTCGTATTAATTCCCTGGCTGGGATCAAGCAGCTCCTTCCTGACATCTTTACCAGGATGAACGACGTGGATCAACTGCTAAAACGGAAGAGTCACGACCTCAGAATATCCTCACGCAATATCTGGATATTCGTTGTTCTGAATCTAGTTCTCGGCTTGCCCTCTCAGATCTTCTCCGTGACCTTTGTTTACGGGAAAGGAACTTATCTCGTTGGCTTCTTCATCTTTATGGACAACTTTAATAATCTCACTGCTCTGTCCTCGGAATTTCAATTCCTTGCTCTTTGCCATCTTATCAGGTCCAGATTTTGGGTACAGCCACTTGTCCTCTTTGCCTTCTTCCTGGCAATATATTTTTTATTCAAATTTCATTTTCCTACAGGTCATTAATACGAAGATGCTGCATGCTTCTCGTTTATATGATGCGCGAAGAAGATCCCAGAACGAAAGTGCACCAGGGCACGAATTGGAGTGTTGTCCTTGGAAGATGACCGGATATCAGTTTGAACCTGATCCTTACAGTGATCACCTTCTTCGTGACACGCTGGTTGTCCTTAGAGATGCTCATCAACGTCTCTGCGACACTCTAGACTGGATGAACGAGGGTTTTCAGGTTATCTGAATTTTACTAAGGTGCCCTGAGGCTCTTATAAGATTTTAATATATACTATCCTTTGCTTACTTTTTTTAGGTCCAAGTTCTGTTTTCTGTGTGTGGCTGCTTCCTTAATCTCCTGGTGAACATTTATTTTCTACTGCGTGGTGGCTACAGTGTCCGCGCCTTAACTGAAATCTGGCCATTCGAATCACTTGGAAATATTCATCCTTTGAAGAATATATCCTGGGGAATTTATTATATCATAAGATTCGTTGCCATAGCGGTAATGGCATCCAGGACAACTTCCGAAGCCAAGAAGACCCTGGTTCACGTACTTCGAATGAGAAGTGCCTCCAGAGGTTATGCCACCAAGGAAGAAGTAAGTTCGTTATGCTAGGTTAAAATTTTTATGGAAATTTTGAAAGAAAAAATTTGGTTATCATCTCACCTTACTCTTATCATTTTAGCTGACGCTTTTCCACGACCACATTAGTTCACGCAGAATGAAATTCTCAGCTGCTGGATTTTTTGATCTTAATGTCTCAATGATCTCATCAGTAAGTTACAAAGTTATTTATGCACTTTGCTCTACTCTTTATATTGGGTTACACTAATATTCATTTACTCATCAAGGCTGTGGCTACGGGAGCTACATATCTGGTCATCATGGTCCAATTCCTCAACAAGTAATGCGAATTCAGTTCTCTTTATATTGGGTTACACTAATATTCATTTACTCATCAAGGCTGTGGCTACGGGAGCTACATATCTGGTCATCAT
>JAYRCB010000657.1:937453-965596 GCA_036026315.1 Trachelus stipa
GGTCCAATTCCTCAACAAGTAATGCGAGTTCAGTCATCCATCTATGCCAAACAAATCATCTAAATTCAGTGCAATTTCCAAATTGTGTTCATATATTACAATTCCAATCTATCATCATTAGTATAGGAGTTCGCATGGGAATCAGGAATGTATTACACTTTGGCTCAGTCTAATCTAAGAAATTGGTACGATTTGATCACAAGCTTCGGACAGTTCAAAAGAAACTTCGTATTTATATATTTTAAAAGACTGCTGTAAAAAAAATCCTAGAAAAATGTTAATACTCAAAGAATATTATCCTTTGCAAGTTTTGCAAATATTCGTCGGCGTGACGCGACATTCGTACTATTCAAATTCAAAAAAACAGTTAATTTTTTCGATCATCGTCATTTGTTCTGCGATTTTTCAAATTGGTCTTGAACTAGAGTTTATGTACTGGATTTTTCCCTTTGTGGTAGGGACTGTCAAATTAATCAATGTTCGTAGCAATGTCACTAAAGTTGAAGACTTCAACGAAGCAACCAGCACTATATTTCGCATTAGCATTTCATTGCTGATCAACATAATCGCCATTGTGCTGCGAGTCTATAATATTCTTAAAGCATCAAAATTAGCAGAAATCTTCGAGGAAATCAATCGGATCGATCACCTTTTACGGATTACTAATAATTACTCAAAATCATCTAGAAGAAGAGTTTTTGGATTGGTGATCCTTCTGCTTCTCATAAGCTGGATCGTTCACGTACCACATATAGGTTTTATACTTTATAACCAAATTTATAATTTTTTCTTTTATCGAGTATCTAACCATGTCGCCCAATTCACTATTGCGTCTATAGAGTGGTCTCAAATGATTTTTTTTGTTTTACTCAAAAGACGATATTCCATTTTAAATGAGAAATTGAATTTGATCCACGCAAGTGTAGCGAATCATAATTATTCTGAAGAATCAATAATAAGTACATGGATTGATGATAACAAAAAGGAAAATGTTGATTGGTTTACTTTTGTTAAATCAGCACCTGAAACTGTTGATAATTCAATAGAAAACAGCAGGAAGTACAAAATATGGAATTATTTAAATAACAATAAAAAGACCTCCTCATCGAAACATCAGGCCACGCTCAAGATTAATAAACAAAAGGTCAATTCAAAGAGGAAACAGAAGAAAACTACTTCTTGGCAAAATATTCCACCCAATATCCTTCGTATCAGCACAGCCCAGGAACTGGAGATTCTAAGAATCGCGCACCAGCAGTTGAGCACAACGTTGATGAAATTCACCAGTTTCTTTAGTTTTCAAATATTCCTGTCATTCTGCTCCAACCTTATCAGTCTATTGGACAACTTGCATTACATTGTGCAACAACTCATTGAACCCTGGACAGGTACAATTCCTCTGGTGAGGTTACTAAGGCGTCCGATATTTTATATAACATGGACCTTGGAATATTTTACTCGAATAATCTGTATTGTCTGGTCGTACTCTTCGACAATCAGCGAGGTATATTGAATTTCTTTAAATACTTCGGTTGACTCGTTTCACCTATAAATCTATGAATCTCTTGTCGATAGGCAAAAAAAGCATTGCTTCATCTAGAACGTCTCCAGGCTCCACTCTTCTTAAGAAATTACCAAGAAGCCCTCGAAGAACTTGGGTACTTCAAGAAACACATGCATTCGGAAGTTGCATTGTCTTCTTCAGGAACACCTATAGAATTTCATGGTTCCCTCATTCTCCGTGTTGTAGATATTTCGATAAATTATGTATTTTTAATACTGCAACAGACTTTTCGGAAACAATAAATATTTATTCAATACTTAATCTATTATTCGGACACGTACTTAAAAATCGCACATGATATTCAAGTGAAATAAAATTAATCAATTCCATATTCGTACAATTAATTAATAATACTGACTTAATCCCCATTAATTCCTTCAATATACATCATTACCCCTGAAAAATGATAACCCTCTCCGTACCGGTGTCAATATTTCACTAGTCTCCTGAGACTCTCATCACATAATGTCGAGATTTATCCATGTCATAATGATTCAATTCGCATGAATCGTCTACTGAATAGAGACGATTTCTCAATAATTAATAACATTATTTATATCAGTCTCAGATATTTACCTGTATAACAATGGAATAATCATTGACCAGCACGCGCCAGTCTGCGACCAATTAATTGTACAGAGTCCAATCATACGTAATTTCCACCAAGCATTTGTTACCTTCCAATCAGGTGCCTCCGTCGGTAAGAAGAGCGAAAAACGTGGAAAAGCCCGAAGAGTCAAGCAAAAAGAATAAAATGGTTTTACAAAAGAAAATCAAGCAATGCTAAATTCAGCAATATGTTACCCGGGACATTTTCAACAGACTCAACGTGTCCTGGCGGTACCTACTTCCTGCAAGTAAGCATCAGCAGCAACCTGATTAATTTGCTTTATCTCCATCTACTTGATAACAATATAGGGTTAAAATGTTTCGTTATTGAAAAAGGCAGCCACAAGGAAAGAAAAGAAACGAGTATCTACTCTTGGCTTAATAAATTTTTCATAATCATTTAATTAACCTATGAAATTTTGAGATTTGACGTAAGTATGGATTAGCTCTCGTCCCGTGATATTGCGCCATAATTTTAACGATAATTAATTACTCATCCAACATCGTTTTCCCTTATCTCATTTATTTAATGTAAAATTTGTCTGATAATTGCACCATTTATAATTACTGTCTTAACAATCATGATTATATTTGCCGATGTTCTTAAAAGTACCCAATTCTTAAAAACGTGGACGATGACATCATGTCTCTACAATTTTATATAACTTTCAGGGTAACGAGTCTGAATACCTAGTTACATATACGATATCGGGAAACAACTATACGTATGTTAAACAAGAGGTCTGTGCGCTGGTTTTATTATTTCAATTATTATAAAATATTTATCTGTGCGACATTGATTGTACTTTGACATAATATTGATAATAACCAAGAGATTTCACCATATAAAATTTTTATATTTTACCCATATGAATGTCTTTCATTTTCAGATAACGTTTTACGATATCGATTTTTAAGTATCAACTGAGAATATCTCGGAGTCGGTAAGTTGAACGCGAAGAAGCTGAACGAGAAAACAATGGCGTAGCCGTAGAGGAAAAAATAAAGAAGACAAATGCAATGAGTTTTCTTGAAAAAAGAAGAATGGAAATTGGTTGTTGAAATGGTTGGCAGTTACCCCGGGGAGATTTCCCAAACTTGCAGTTTTCCCGCACCATGATAAGTATTCGCAAAATTCAATCAGAAGTTTCTTACAGTTTTCACGATTTTTGAAAAAGACATGAAAAATCAAACCATTCGATTCTATCAATATTATTCTTATCCTCGTTCCAAAGCTTCTAATTGCATAAGACCTAATTAATCATCCAATGACATAAAGTACACTCAATGAATATCCAAATATGAACAATGAAATGTGAATATAAATTTCATTTAACAATCCTTTATTATTTTAATCTTTAATTAAAACAGCTCAGCCTCATATCAATCTTTCAATTATTTTGGTCTAAAGTTCCATCCTACTCTTAACTACTACTTCCACTTCCGCTTATATTTACTTCCATATGCCACTCTCCATTACCCCATTCTCTATTGTTCCCACTGTTTCAGCTCTCCTGGAAGCAGACCTGGAGGAATGTGAATGCAGCCTTGGTGTCTTCTAACAAGACTCTTTTTCCAGAAGTCTGAAACCACTGTGACCTACTTCAGACATCAGATTGTTACACTGTACAGATAAAAACCCTATACGTATCTATGCAGATCAACATTGCAAGCATATCTATATAGAGTAGGTATTGATCAATCTGTATCAAACAAAATACCTGTAGACATTCTTCTCACTGAGTAAGAAACAACTCAAGATCTAGATCAGTCTGTATATTCTACCATATATTTATTCTATATCATTATTGTTTCTTTTTCTTATCGGAAAAGCACATAAAAAGACAAACGGCAATAAGGATTCGTTTCGTTAAAAATCTTTTGATGATTAATATTAATGTATGAATAAGTAATAAGTGGGTAATTATCCAATACAGATTTCCTAATTCATGGTCTTCTGTCCGTTATGAAAAATAAAAATAAAAGATAGCAAGAAAAAACCAGCTAGTTACTAAAATACAATGATTAATCACTCAGTTGATATCCTTAGTCATCACGAGTACATAAAGGTATGAAGTGTACATTTAATTAGTACAATTAAGATAAGGTTAATCCGTTACCAACTAATGCTCTTACCCACTTCTTCTAATGAGCCTATAGAAACACGTAGAAAATCTCGAAGTTCATTAAGCTCAAAAAACCAATCATAAAATTGGTCTTACCAATTTCATATCAAAAAATTGTTTCCGATTATCAATATCCTTAATTATGACTCAGTATCGCCAAATCATAGTTATCATACCAAATAACTTGTTCCCTTGATAAGTAAAACATATTGACCATTTTAGTAACAGGAGATAAATATATAATTTCACGGAAAAGTAACTTGCTATGAGTCATACAAACGTTTCCAGCAACCTTATAGATTTGATATCGTTTATTATATCCGTCAAAGTACTTCCCACTGATTTTCTCATAATAGTCATTGAATTATAATTTTATTAGGAAATACTATTCGATATCGATGATTCCTTTTTTCATTTGATATCATCAAGCTATGATTGTATTAAGGCGTAATCTCACATGTGATTTCAACATCAAACTCCTAACCATTGGCACGTTTGGCTTAGCTACGATAAGTAAGTCCTATAAGAACAACCGTCACAATATTTCAGAGTTTAGTCGGTGACCGTATCCCTTCCACGCAATACGAATTTAGAATTTTCGTAATTATAATAAAAAATACGGTACGTTGTAATTAAAGCAAATATTTCTATTAGTTGATCAAATTAATTTAATTTATAAACAGTTAGTGAACTCTTGGCATACTTAATAATTATTTTTTAAATTATCTTTCTTTTAATACCTTTCAAAATTAATGGTTTGCTTACCCAGATCTTTTTTCCAGTAAACTCAAAACAGTGTTTGAAATAAAAAAGTGAGACTCACATTTTTGCACATCACTTTATAATTTCTAGGCTCCGTTCTACTATTCGCCATGTACCAGCTATATTCTCTCCCTGTTCTTGTCTCTTCTGTTCTCGTTCTCTATCATCACCATGGAGACCCAGCCGGAGAGTCAACACATGCGCGAAAATTCTCAAGTCAATCCCACTTGACTCGACCTCCTCGAGGTCAACCAGAATCGAATTGCCACTTCGAAACTCACCGGTGCTCAGCAACCCTCTGTGCTCTTGTCTTTCGGTGCTAGATAATGTCTTTGCTATAAAAATTAATATTGCGTGGTATTATTGTCGTATGAAAAGATTCTCTGACATCCGCGTTGTCAGATTATCTGGAAACGGAAAAGTTGGCGATTGATACATAACTGCTGTCGAACCATTTCGTATTACAAGAGGGAATAAAGATTATAATAATATAATTTATTATATTTATAGAACTTTGCAATGCAACTCCGTACTGCGTACTTGTGCTTCGGCTTCCTTTTGCTCTTGGCTGGAAGTTCACATCAGGTACGAATTTTGTCTTTTGGCATATTACACGGCGCTACAGATGGTGATACGCGTGTTTCCGGTTGACATTAGCCTTACGACCGTTAGACTTTTTTATCTTTTTTTTTAATTTCTTTACAGGCGACCTTGGCCAATGCAACATACTACGTTGGTGCCGTGGTGGAATATTATCCTGTGACTTCTGGTACCAATGGTACTGTTATTTCTACTGCAAATGCCAATAACTATGCGACCTTTATAAAGCAAGCTTCCAGTTATGTAAGTACTTGTATTTCCAAAATAGTATAAAAAGATTCTGAATATTATAAACTGACAGGATAATACCTTTTTGTAGGGTGCAGACATCATAGTCTTCCCTGAAGGTACCCTAACTGCTGGACTACAAGAATCCAGCACGAATAGAACCAATTACACATCTTACAGTTCCTTCATACCCAATGAAAGTGAGGGCGTCGTCCCCTGTGACAATGCAAGCAGTACAGTTATCGAGGTTTGTAAAGACAGCTGATAATATGAATACAATACATTTTTCCATTGTCACTGATCCGATTAATTTGTTCCACAGGCCTTGAAGATCATATCCTGTGCCGCACGGAATTACTCCATGTACATCCTGATCAATGTCAATGAGAAGGAGAATTGTACGAATGCCACCTTCTGTCCGCGTGACGGATATTATTTCTACAGTACAAACATAGTATTCAATCGATCCGGGAGTATCATATCCAAATATCGGAAGTACAATCTATTTAATCAGCCAGGCTTCAATATCACCTCGTCCGCCCAGAACGCGACCTTTGTGTCAGACTTCAACGTGACTTTTGGCCACTTTATCGGCTTTGATATCATGTACAGATATCCAGCATTGTCATTGCTGGAAAATGTTAACGTAACCGATATCCTGTTTCCATCTCGGTGGTATACAGAATTGCCTTACACGACAGCCGTGCAGGTGCAGGCTGCCTGGGCGCACAGGAACAACGTCAACTTCTTGGCTGCAGGTTATAGTGATCCCTCAACCGGAAGTGGGGGCGCAGGATTATATGCTGGCAACAGCGGCATCATAACTTCCGCTTTCTCAGAGTCACCAAGCAATCTTCTTCTTGTGGCCAGGATACCGAAAATTAATGGAACCCGTGCTGCCATTAATTCCAGTTCTATTTTAACGTATAAATTCGATTCCAAAGAAATTACAACAACAAACGTGTTGCTATCGACTCATCAAGTAGTCAGTCATGAAAATATTTCACCTTACACGACAAGTCTTATTGGACTTAATAATGCTACTTATAATCAAACTATCTGCAACAGTGGGCTATGCTGCAATTTTAATGTCAGTGTTGTTTATAATTCTACTCTCGTTTCCAGTTCTAGCAATTCATATTACAGGTAAGTGGATCATTCATATTTTATTCGTACTCAATCACAGTGAGTGATTCTTATCCATTTATTTTCAGGTACCGCTTTGCTGTTTTCAATGGAGTGAAGACATACTCCGGTGCCATTACGAATGGAATTCAAGTTTGCAGTATTATTGCCTGCATTAATGATACTCAGGATAGTTGTGCTTACAGATATGACACCAATGCTACTCTGATTCATCCTGTGAACTTTACATTCATTAGTATTACTGGAAACTTCTCCAATCAGACCAGCTATTTCCAGCTACCGTACACACTTTCAACAAATTTATTACCATTGAATTCCAGCAGTTATAGTTTTGCAGCAACTAATCTCAATTCTACTTATAATACTATTAGATTTAATTTAACTTCTCCGCAGAGCAGTCTTTTCACATATGCTATCTGGGGCAGAAACTTTGCCGCAGATGGTTTATCTATTACTGTTACATCCTCAGCTGTACGATCCGTACCTATGATTCTAGGAATTGTGATGATTATTTTAGGAGTAGGTAATATGTAATTCATGTTCAAAGTAGTACTGTAATTCTTATGTTCAACATCCCCAGTATCCGTTATGTGGATAACTAAATTTTGGTAAATTACGCTCATACAGTGTTTATCCTGGATGAATGCTGACATGTGGGTGATTGATGATAGAACTTAGGGTCATTGAGCTCTACGAATGATTCTGTCTCGAGTAACCAATTGACTGAATATAATTGGATTGAGATCTCCTTATAGATCATGTTTATACAATAACCAGCCAATATTTCGAGTATTGAATGTATTGTGTATTTTAGAGAAAGCTCCATAAATCTATTAATGTAGATATCCGTTTAATCTATGGTATTCTATTTTGGTTAATTATACTTCATAGTTGTATAATAAATCATATGTGTTTCATAGTTTATTGGTATTTATTTATCGATGAATCAACTGCCTGACAGTCGAATTATGATCAAAGTCATACTATAATGTTGATAACTATTATTGTAATCGTATCGTCTCTTCAGTTTTATCTATGACCTTTTTCCTTCATAAATAACCTCAGGCTTGCCAAGTTTAACATATCCTTAAGTTATGCGTAGCCATAAACTTCTACGCAAAACAATGATTTACGCATTACGTTTATGCACTTCAATTCTATTTGACCACATTACCGTGATAAAGACTCTTACAAGAACACAGAGAGTGCCTCAGTATCTGGGAACTTTGAACTCCGGTGCAGATTCTAAACCAGCTGCGGGTTTTCTCTTGTTCATAATATTTTGAATTTTCTGCCATTCACGATCCAACTCCGCTTTCTCATTCTTTTCCTTGTTGTATTTTCTTGTTCTTCGTCCGTCTGCCATTTTGACACCATACTGGAAAGCTGCTTTTGGTAGAGCTTCCTTATTGTTCATATATTCGCTATATTCTTCGGGTGTGTCAAAGTCCCATCTACCAATTGGTCCTTTCTTATTACCCAGGTCCATTTTCGTATAATCAACCTCATCATCAGAGTCATCGATAGCATCTTGCATCTCATCTAGACCTGGATAACACTCAGCATATCCTTCAGGCTCCGCTGCAAGCTTATTTAGTAGAGTTCCTTTCTTCGGTGCACTGCCTTCGGCAGCTACTGACAGTACGCTAGGTAACTGTGGAGCATTTGATTTGTCATCAATGCTAGTTTCTACTGGTTTGTCAAAATAGGATGTTTTCTTCTTGTCTTTTGAATATGAACTGTCTTTTTTACTGACGGAGGGTATGTAATCACCTATATCTCCATATATACTATCGTCCTGAGGTCTTGATGACGCATCACCATCGTTTGTATCATCTATTCTACTTCTACCATCTTTATTCTTCTTTCCTTTTTTCCCGTGTCTGTTACCTTGACGCAGGTAGGACAGAATTTGAGCGAGTTTGTTGATCACTATATCGTTTGTTGTTAAGGTAGGAGTAGCGTCTACTGTTGGTACATCGGCTTTACTTCTGATTAGAGTTGTTGGTATGTCCACATCAGCATTTTCATCGTCCAACTCAATGACATAAGCCATACGACCTGGAGTAAAAAGCTCATTTCTTTCCACATGCTTCGATTTCATAGTCATTATTGTCTTGTATACGTTGCGACCTATCTTTGTTTTGAATTGCATTTCGTCTTCTTTCTTCTCAGGTTCTTTTTTCTCTATTACCTTCTCCTTAGGCTTTACTAATTTTTCCATTTCTTGTTCCTGTTCTTGTTCTTTCGACTCAATCTCACTGCGTACCTTCACAAATTAAGAGTATAAATTTAGTGCCCACCATATTATGTACTAGATAAGTACTAATAGGACATTTACCTTTTGTAAAAGGGCATAATCCAATCCTTTCACCAAGTGAGTATGTTCCATGTCACCTCCCAAGAATTTAGACTGCTGAATCATTTGCCTCCTACGTTCAGCAGCATCCATACCAGATTTTAAATCCGGAGCAACAGCGCGATAAGCACTGGCAGTGCTCATTGGATCCTCGGACTGATAATCTTGATTTGTGCCATCTCTACGTTCACGGGCACGATCTCTATACTTTTCAGCTAATTCTGCCATTTTATCTTCCTCCTGCTTCTTTAACTTAGCATAGAAACTCTTTTTCTTTCTACGAAGCTCTGCACGGCTACCACCACTGACTGTAGGTGTCTGTGCTGTTTTAGCACTAGCATCTCTAGCTGTTCCTGGTACCGAAGCTGGTGTGGTAGATGGAACTGAGGCTCTTGGTGTCATCAAAAGCCTTCTAAAATCATCGTTCGTCAGACGAACTGATAGACTCATATCCTCTTCTGCTGTTTCTGGCATTTTGGATTCTTGTACCTTCTTTTTTAATTGTTAATATTCTGTAAAGTAATGTATATTTCAATCGATACTGTCATCTAATTCAACGTCTAGTGCATTGTAAATACTTACAATAATTCTTGTTAAGATTTACTGAACCACTAAGTTTAGGGTTAGCTCTCAGATTCTTGTGAACAAGTGACTTATCTCCCTCTTATCAGAAGTATTATGTTATTAATTGAAAGAAACTCATTGATTTCTGTACATAGACAGAAATATTGTGTAATTTAATACTGCCGTTACATTAAGATTCACTTAAATATTCAATATGAGCCAGTAAACACACTAAAGCAGACATATAAATAAATCAGCAGTCAAGTGCTGCCCACTGTCAATCCGACTGTAAACAGGAAGTACGCCATCTTAGCTCTGTGACGTCATTATTTTGTAGCAAAGTTTAATAAAAGTAAGGGATGCCGGGAAATAGGAATTAAGAGTAACAGCCGACGGAAATTAATAAAAATCTATTGTACCAATTGCTGTTTATATTTATACGTACAATTCGTTATTATATTCCAAAACAGAAAATATTATCTCCGATATTTATTTAGCGCATGGAACATTATGAATGGTTGGTTCTCCTAAGAGTGGATTGCTTACATAAAAAGGGAAGCTGTCCATTCCATTGCAAGCTGCGCCAAATTCACCATCTTTATTAAGAGCGATTATTCCACCAAAAAAGTTCGGATAATGCTGTGCAATTCTGTCAATTGCAGTTTTGGCTGCTTTAGCTGGAGATGCTCCACGTCTCATTTCCTCCACAGCAAGAAAACTATGAGGTAGCAAATGAGTTGACAGTGAATACATAAAATTTAAGGAATATCAATTACTAACAGTACCTTGGCACAAAACGCATCATAATATCACCATCGCCAGTTCCTGCAGCTGCACCAACTTCTTGATCGGCATAAGCACCTGCTCCTGGAATTGGGGAATCTCCTATTCTGCCAGGAATTTTATTTTTGGCACCATTAGTAGAAGTTCCAGCAGCTATATGGCCATTGTTATCAATTGCAATTATTCCAATTGTATCATGATTATCTTCACTTGCAATTGTACACTCATCTTTGATATGATGCTGCTTGCAATCAGTTATAGGGTGATAAGGACCACATGATTTTGTGGGATCTGGCTCTACATTCTTAATCAAACATATTGGCAATTATTAAGCAAATTAAGTGATCAAGATATTTGTCAGATAGAATTTTATGCTTACCTTACGAAAATTTGGTTGACATTTATTTTCTTTCCATTTTAACCACATATTTCTCGACTCGGCTGTTTCCAAAGATTCTTTTTGAAATCCCATTTCAAGTGCAAATTGCATAGCTTGTTCGCCTCCAAGTAAAGTATGCCTAGTATTATCCAAAACCTTTCTAGCCACAGATATTGCATTTTTAATATTCCTCAATCCTCCTACAGCTCCAACATCCATCCTCACCCTTGATAAGTTTATAAGGTAACCTTATAAATTGCTGGAAGTAAAATTAAAAATAAAACGAATATTACCCATCCATAATCATCGCATCTAAAGTGGTTTCGCCTTGTTCATCAGGGCTGCCTCCAAACCCAACTGTTGTTCGACATTGCATACTTTCACATTTGGCACAACCTTCTTCAATGGCATCTAAGGCACTTCGTCCTTGCTCATTAATTATATCCCATGCTAAAAAAATATTAATTATGAATAAATCTTGTTGAAAAACATAAATTTATATAAATTTACCTGTATGAGAAGCATTTAAGTAATTCCAGGTAATAACAACTAAGGGTATATTCTTGCTTTCAAAAATTTGTAAACTTGAAGAAAAGGAATTCCAACCCAAGACATAACAGAGAATTGTAAGACCAAACATCTTCATCTTTCCTCGCTTACTAGACAACTATACTGGAACTGAAGAAATTGTCGTTTTCCACTGGATATTATATACAAAGTAAACACACAATTAATAGCTAACAATGGAAAGTGATTTCTGCAACTGAAAGATATTTGTGTATAAACAGGTCAAGTAAATCTTCCGTTCTTTCTATCAGCTACTGCAAATGTTCTCTTTATAAATTGATAGTGGACTTTGTAAGATAATGGGTTTGAAGGGTCAAACTTGCTTAAAGCAGATAAATACCATGAAAACTTGTTCTTAGAAATTAAGATAGACTATTAGAGTTTGGCTGAAATCAAATCAATAGCCATAAGTATATAATTTGTTAAAATTCATAGAACAAATTAAAAAATATATTAAAAATGTGAATTTAATACTGATTGAGCTCTTTCGATTAGGCATTAAAAATGTAACATACTGACTTAATAACAATTTTCTATACAAAAAATGCACCCGTACAAAATACAATTCATAATAACTAACGAAAACAAGGGCCAGTTTTACGCTACATAAAAAATAAACAAATTAATAATAATTAATATAAAATGTAATTGACCTTTGCAACTTCGTACATTGGTAGGAGCACGGTTGAGATTGTTTATCTGGTTTTATCGTTTTAAAAGTCTTGTTTATTTTTCCATATTCATTTATTTTATCATAAGAGTTTAACCAACCCTTTTGTTAATTCCAAAATCCCGAGATAGATGGTGCTAAATTTTAGAGATAAATTACGAATTGCATAACATATATCAGCCTACTCTATGTTCAAGCTTAAAATTAATCTTCTGGCAGAAGCTAATCAACTCGCCACTTTGTTCAATTAGCAACTGTCTTCCTGGCTGCGAAGTGTGACTGCCCTTTTCTTCTATGAAAAGTTGAAAAGTTCATTGCAATAAAAAGAAGTTGCACTTCTTCCGTGAAATATCTTCAAAGACTGTTGTCAGAATGTCTTTTAAAAAAGATCTGCAGTTGCTTCTTAAACCGTATTACTTAGTAAACATTATTATCAGTCTCTCATATATCATCTGTAAGCGTATGCCAATTATATGTCATTATGTTTTTTCACAAACTGAATGCGAACTCGATGGGGTGAGTTATGGGATGATAAAAATACTGTCCTTGGATATTTTTTTAATTGACATTACTTTCTTTGATGGTTTGATGAAACGGTGACTTCCTGTATAAAACATTGCACAGAGATTGCAATTATACGATTACTTACCATAGTAGTGCAATAAAGTATTTTTATTTTACAGAGAGAAACAGAGATCCTATTTTTCTTAATAATCGTAATAATGATTAGAACCAGAAAGGCAGGAAGTGTTACGATGATAAATTACCTCTCTTCAAGTTTTGTCTATACGAAAGCAGCTAATTTGATTCTCTGGTTCTATGCTGATTTTCGTATGGGTATTCTATTTGGTGTTATATGTATTTGTAAGTGACTTGTACATTATTGTCGGATACCAGGTAACACTGATGTATGATTTAATTGCTATCTTGATTTGTTTACAGTTTGTGGCTTGATATTGCCAGAGCCAACCTATCAAGGTCCTGAAAATATTATTTACTTGAGAGGAGCCACTGGCTTGCAGGAAGAACTGCAGCGAGATACAAGAGTTACATGGCTTGTGGCATTTTACACTGCATGGAATCCTGCATGTGTAAACTTTGCCCCTACTTTCTCGCAGTTATCAGCTGAGTGTGTCATTTATATTTCTGTTTGATATCATTTACGGTACAAACAATAGCTATTTCTTGCAGATATGCTCTGGAAAACTTGAAATTCGGCAAGGTTGATATTGGAAGATATCCTGAAGCAGCAGCAAAGTACCGAGTCAGTGATTCCAGTACTAGCAGACAATTACCTACGTTGGTACTGTTTAAAGAGGGCAAGGAGATCGAAAGGCGACCTTACGCAGACAGCAAGGGCAAGCTAGTTAAATTTCTCTTTACAGTGGTAACTATAATTGTAAAACTAATAAAATCATGACTACGTGTATTAAGATTCAAATTGTTTTCAGGATAACGTTAAAGCGGCATTTGATCTGAACAATATCTATCAAGATTGCAAAAATCATCCTTTAAAGAGGAAGGATAAGAAACCACTAAAAATCGAATGATCATTTTCAGAGTTTTGAATTCTGAAACGCACAGGCTAGTGAGCCGCTAGTATCATCATCAAATGATTTCGACAATGGCTGCGACCTTATGAATTGGATATGATTAAAACGTTTTAGGCCATTATTGAAATTGCATTCGATACCACACAAAGTCTAGCGCATTGCCGCGCGATTCATGTCATATTTAGTCATTTGCAATGAATTTCATGAATTGCAGTCACAGCTCCTCGTTGTATTTTGTATTTAATTATAAATTATGTTTCGACACATTAGCAATATAAGTAACAATAATAGTAACGTATGACAACAATATACAACTTCTTATGTATAATGTGAATAAAGAAAAAATTACAATTCACACAAATTCTTGTCGTGTCCTAGATTTTCTTTCGTCAACGTGTCACCCTCTTGTCTTCATTGAAATTGATACAATTTTAAAATGCCTATAAAACATACCTTCTACGGACTATTTACAATGGTGGCCAAAGAACAGCGACTTCACTGTGCGCAGATTCTGGCAACCATTTCTGGTATGCAGAGAGAAGAACTGAAATGAAGAATTTGTTTTTATAAACTTTAAGACTTGGTGTCTAATTCTATAAAATTTTCTGCTACTGCAGTTATATTTACATTTACTGTCCTCTTCCCAGACTTCATACAATTTGTCCTTCGACATAACTCCTTTCGATGCAAGAACCTTAGTAATAGTTTCTGTACGTGGCAACAACCTGAACATCGAATGACAATGACAAAGATTTTTCAAGTATAAACTGACGGAATAAATCATTAAAACTAACTTATTGGTACTTGGCTCTCTATGAAGGCATAAAGCCATAAGAAACAAGAAGAAGAAGAAAACTAACTTAGCCCATGATTTGTTGATGCTGCTTGGCGTTGACAATAACGATGATACGAAACGTCGTAGTTTAGGACAAACTGCACCTTCCAAAAGAAATCTAGCAAACCATCTGATACCGTCAAGACCAGCAGGATACTCCAATTCCATAGCAGGCAGTTCCCACCCTGCCCTGCCAAAAGTTCCAGTCATACGACACATAACTTTTCCCATTTCATTATCATACCTGTCAAATATACATTGCGTAAAGAGTATTTATTAACATCTTTTATTCAAATCAATATTTATGATCTCTGATTAGACTAACCTCGGCGGTGGATCTGTCAGAGGTTCACTAAGTTTGCACAAAGAGGCTGCGAATTTTGGGAGCCATTCTGGCTCAATAGCAGTGACACCACGCATATAAATTTTATTCGTTTCGTAGACTTCTTGATACACAACCCATTCAGGACTGGTTTTCCGCAGAACACTCGAGGAATGCATAAATACAGGATCTTCCATTTCCAATGTCCTTAAAAGATAGGATAATTAAAAACCTACTGTTTTATTTTACTTGAAATATAGTCACTGACTCTTACTTATATGCGTGCTTGTATTTTATCTTATCTTCACCATCTTCCACTTCATCTGGTGATAATTTATGTGCTACCTGATCCCCCATTCCGGCCAATACTATTTGCCGTAGAAGTTTAGCCTCTGTTTCGGTTGGCGGAGGCATTCTGTAAATGCGAATGCGAGCATTATATTTAATTATACAATTAATCTAATCGATCGTCTTAATTATCTTATTTGATTATTTTAACTTACTCAGGATCAACTATTAGTTGTAAATCCGGAAGATTTAAGATTATTTCATTAGTAAGTTGTTGCCTCAACTTTCGTACTTCAGTTATGGCTTTGTGTCTTAAACCATGCTCCTCGCAAAAGTTCAAAAGCTTCCCTCTCGATCCTGCAAATTCTGCAGCACCCACAGCCCGTATCAGGACCATAAGATCACCTGTAATAAAATCAAATTCTTGTAAGCGCCCGTAAAAAACAGCAACATTTACTTTTCAATATTTTTTCTTATGATATAACAAACCCAGAAGTAAGCTGTTGCCCATTCCGGCCCAACGACGACGAGTCTGCAACCATTTTGTCTTGGTTGATCCTTCCGTACTAACAGCTTCAACCAGGACTTCCTGGACCGACAATGCCGCTACTAGACACACAGTATATCTCAAGAGATCATGTTGCTGAGAAAGAGCCAGCATCTTCCCATAACGTGGTGCTACGGGAAACGCAGCTATACTGTGACCAAGACTCGTGACTTTTGCACAGTAGGCATCTGCAAGTGGTACAGGAAGTCGTCAGGATCCATATATATAATCTAAAAGCTCATTACCTACCTTCCTTGGAAGGTACAGGTTGTTGCAAAGCACCGAGAATGCACAGTCGCCTTTCTGCTGATTTTAATTGCAATATATCCGGTGACGACGGAAACGGAAAATTAACAACTTTGTCAATATTCATAACTTTCATTTGCAGCAGTAAATCATCTACTGGTTTTCGTTGTATTTCCGGTACACCAAACTGTTCAAACTGATCATTGAATACTGCTGAAGAGTATAACCTGCAATTAAAAATATTTACTAAGACCAATGGCAATCATTATAGATTTTTCATATCAGGGAACAAAATGATTGATCATTTACCTGTAGCAATGACCAGGACCAGTTCTTCCTGCTCTTCCGGCTCTTTGATTAGCTGCTGCCTTGCTGGTATAACAAACGCGGAAGGTCGTTACTCCAGTGACTTTGTCGTACAGTCTACTTTTGCAACGACCACTATCTACCACGTACTTAACATTGGGTATTGTTAAGGATGTTTCAGCCACGTTAGTCGATACTACACACAAGCGACAACCTTCCGGTGGAGGTTCAAATACCTGTTCAGCGAAGAGAATTTTTTAATATTCTTATCTACAAAAATATCAAAAGATTCAATATCGAACGTACCCGTGCTTGCTTTTTACTAGGTAACAAAGAATAAAGTGGTAACACCCAAAGTGGCTGTGAAGTAGTTAAGCTACTTAATTTTAAAATGTCTTCGTCATCCTCGTCCTCGTCATCCAAATTCTCACCATCCTCATCATCGTCACCAGCATCTATTAAATCCTCATGCGTATCATCGGTTGGGACTGCGGAATAGCTAAATGTTTATTGGTAAATGTATATTTTGTTCGCAACTATCAAAAAATAATTTATTGTGATTGTACATACTTATCTAAATTGACTTTTGGCAATGGGATAGGTTCTTTTTTTCTTTTTTGTTTTAGGTAACGCAGTGCTTCCTTAGCCTCCACCTCTTCCTCCGAATCTTTTTCGTTGTCCTCCTCTACTGTTTCTTCTTCTTCTTCAGTCTTCTCCTGCTTCTCTTCATTAATTTCCTTAGATTTATTGCCAGTAATCCATTTTCTATTCCTGTAAGGAAATGCTTTTCGCAATCTGCGAACTACCGAGTTCACTTCACGTTGACCTTCATGATTTTAATGAATATATTTCGTTAATTGGAATAATATAATTGTCGTTACTTTTTTAATCGTAAGGATTATCATTACCTGTAAGGAATATGAGAATGCCACCTTCCGGAAGTTGAGTGTGTATCTTAACAGCTTTACGTAAAGCCTCGTTTACATAATCCTGACTAGTCCTCCTATTGAAATGAATTGTCACGGGGAACTGTCGCGATTCCACATTTATAACTGGAGGTTTAATTTTAAAGAGTTTTGGATTTTCCACAAAATCTTCTACACGTAGCGTAGCTGACATTATTATAAGTTTTAGAGGATCCTTCCTCTTTGTACGCAATGGTACGATACGCGACAACAGTCCAATTAATATATCCGTATAGACGCTGCGTTCGTGCGCTTCATCCAAAATAATTACAGAATACTTTGATAGTAAGAAATCCTGGAAATATAATTGGTATTCATATTATCATGTCAGCTACATGAATATTAAATACTCCAAGTACGTACACTCTGTATTTCCTTCAAAAGAACACCATCGGTCATAAACTTGACTTTTGTATCTGATGTGACATTTCCTTCAAAACGAATAAGATAAGATACTTCTTTGGCTGTTAAATTCATTTCTTCGCGTACGCGACAACTCATGGACATGGCTGCTACTCTTCTGGGCTCTGTTATACCAATCATCTTATTCTTGGCATAACCAGCTTCATAGAGGAATTGTGGTACTTGAGTTGTTTTACCTAAAATATTTCAACATACAATTCATGTTTGGCTTAAACGTTAAGTATCTTTTTTGAGTATACTAGATCCGAAAAAATGGACTCACCGCTTCCTGTTTCCCCAGTAATTAGTACTACCGGATTATCGTTAATGGCTTCGACAATTCCTTGCTCTTCGGCTAAGACAGGAAGCTTCAATCTTGCATCTTGAATCTCAGGCTTACGATTCAGTGGTACAAACACCGCAGGTTTTCGATCTTGGATTGTAATCACAGATTTTTCTAAAGCTTTAATGACTTTCGGAGGTTCCCTGATAATTTCACAAGAATGCCCATTATCATTTTTATTATTTGTTTTTCCAATCTGCACAATTTCAGGACTTTTTTCTTTGTCAGTTTTATTAACTCCATCTTCATTGATGTTGGTATCCTTACTGCTACTATCATTGCTTTTACTTTCATTTTCCTCAATATCCTCGTTGCTCTCTGAATCATCATCGCTTTCACTTGACTCCTTATAAAAAAAATGTCTATTCATTAAATAATGATCTTACTGTATTACTATCTATAAAGATTAAGTCGTTTTGTATAACACACATTTAATCCTACTATATTCGGATCTACACTGGCATCCTTTTTCTTGTCTGAATACAGGAGAGCCAATCGTTGTTTTTTGCTTCCTTTAATAGCATTTACGACAATTTCACCGTCATCGTCTTTCACAATATCCAAGTTTGTCTTATAGGCCTCAGTTTCACGAAAGTGACGCTTTAAACCTTTTGTCTGCACAGCCGACAATGACACATACTGCTTCAATTCATCCGCAGGAACTTGAACCTTTGCAAGTTCTTCCAAAAGGGTTGCCCTCTGAAGTACGATATATCAGTCATAAAATATTCATAATATAACAAAAAGAATATCTAATAACTGCCGCATACCTGAAGCTTCTTTTCCTTTCGCTCAACAACTTTCTCTAATTGTTTCCTACGTTTCTTAGATAGTAAACGAGTTACAGTAACTTTCTTATCCTTGTTTTTAGTCTTCCTTTTTACATTGGGTAAAACTAAAGCATTACAATTATCATAACTCTCATTGCGGTGCTCAATATCAACTGATATCTGCAGGAACATTTAAACAAGTTAAATAAGAAGGTCGAAAAATGAAATACATAATATTACTATAATGAAACTTATATTTTAAAATATACACGTGCCTTCTTTGTAGAAGAATCGTCAATCTCAATTTCTGGCACTCGCCGTGCTTTCCAGTTATAACCCTTTCTTCCCATTTTCAATTAATTTCATGAAATTATTACAACCACAAAAACAAATGATAACTACCTGCCCTACCATTTAAAACAATTTAAAAGGTTATATTATTGTGCACGTGCTGTCACTACAGTACTGCCAAAAGAAACTCAATATAGATGGCACTCCATGTTAAAATCTAACTCAACCATAAGAGACATAACTATATACACATTAACAAAATAGTACCTGTTTTACATCACAGGTGGCAGGATTCTCAACGACGCGTCAATATTTAAATTCGCTCGGCACAAAACAGACTGGAATTCCTAGTCTATCTTCCGTAAACATTCTTACAATTCATCATTACCTTTTTCGAATACAAGGACGATAAAATATCATTAATCAACATCCCACAAATTCTTTCGTTGAGTGAATACAACTAAACTTGGATATTTCCATATATATTTAGTACCGCGCGTGACTAGTACTTTCGCGCTGTAGTAAATCAACAACTGTAGAACCATTCTAAGAAAAAATACTCTCGAGTTTTTACGATATGAAATTGTAATATCTCTAGTCTAAACGATTTATATCTTCTATTCCTTTTTCTTTATTCTGTCTTCTTCCTGTAGCATGTCCTAGCGATGTATAATCAGCAAATTGTACATGACGAGCATTGGTACTTCACCTTCTTGCAGAGGTCACGCAATCATTAAAGAAGACACTTCAACTGTATTCCAAGAAGAGTTCTCAGCGTCGAGTACATAGTTTCGTCTTGATCAAATATTCATTAGTAAACAGAAGCATAACAATTCTCTCAGAACTGTCAACTCATTTGAAAGCACAGCCTTATAAGTAGATGACGCAGTGCGAAAAAAAATACAAGGGTTCTCCGTAGATGTAAGTAAAAGAAAAATTAAAAAAAACCATTCAATTCTTTATGTTAGAACTGCCGACAGCATCAGTAAAATTTAATGCAGTGCTGAGTATTATTTCTTACGCAAAACAAATTCAAATACAAAAATTTTAAAGATCGCAACAAATTAGCTTATATCCTCAAACGAGATGGATAAACCTTTCCTTTTGTTTTGAGCATGACTAGTAATTTCGATAGCGAATGAATCTACCCGTACTCAACACAGATTGGGTGTCGATACGATTGCAGGTTACAACAGCGTCACCACGAGTTCCGTCGGGACAAGTACAAACAGCAATATGGCGTCTTGGAGTGCACGTAGCACTAGGTCCGCATTGTCTTCCAGTGCAAGGATTCTGGCAGCTATAATCGATGCAAGCACGGTTATCAGGACACTCGCTATCGGTTAAACATTCACCACGTTGACAGCTGAACAAAGCGTTCCCAAGATATCCAGTTGGACAGGTACAGACCGGCCTCTCCTTGCCAGTGTTATCGTGTCCAGGTGTACAAATGGCATTGGCACCGCAAGGATTGGGTTCACAAAGGTCACCTGAAAATCATATATTCGATCATCATCGTCACCGTAACGGTTATGGTTATGTTATAGTAATCCATAATCAGAAGAAAAAAAAAGAATTCATTCATCTGTAAAGTGGACCAAGATCTCTGCTTACGCGGTACGAATGGTCTGCAGCTGACGAATGGGTCACCAGTCATGTCCTTGGGGCAGCTACATATTGGAGTGATGTCACGCAGTTCACAGTTGGCATTTATACCGCAAACACCTTCGCATGGATTCACACATTTCTGATAAAGACAAGCAGGTTTCCCACGTGGACAATCGGAATGGTAAGTGCATTCTGGTCGACAGGCTACGTACGGGCTGCCCTGCCAGTTCTGTAGAAAATTATATAACGGATATAAATACGTAGATTTCATTATTATTAAACATGCAATATCACTTTTATGTAATTTTGTCAGGCCAGCATTTATGTCATCTATGACTAATACTCACGTTGGGGCAGGTACACTTGGCTCTGTGGTTGATAACCTCGCAATTTGCATTCTCACCGCACTTGCAAGGACTTTCGCACTTGTACTCGGACGTACAAGCTAAATGATTACTACAATCGTAATCGCTCTCGCACTCGTGACGACATCCTGCCAATGGAGATCCTCGGTATCCAGGAAGACAAGTGCATACTGGTACCTCGTTTATCACATTGCACTCTGTATTTTGTCCACAAGGACTCGGCTTGCAGGCAGCCTCTGTAACGTTGATTGATAAGTCAAATTCTTTTTATCGTTATCACGTTACCACTATGTCTAGGATGTTTAAGGGATACGTACGGGGATCAGCAATTCTGCAGGCTGTGAAAGGATCACCGGTCTGTCCAGGAGGACACGAACAGGTCGGGACGTGATTCCTGGTTATACATTCTGCGTTCACTCCGCAGAGACCAACACACGGGTCAACGCATCTGTTGTTCAGACAGGCCTTGCTACCGATGCAATCGTCATCGACTGCAAAGTTATAGATTTATGATTTATGCTATTTTCAATATACGTAGTTTTTAATTATTAATTCATTTTCATACTTACTTTGACACTCTACGCGTATGCATCTGACCAGTGGATCTCCCATGTGCAGATTAAGGCAGGAACACACTGGTCGACCTTCGCTGATCGTGCATTTCGCATTCGTTCCACATGTGTAAGAGCTGCAACTGGCTGCAAGTATTATTCTTATTTATTGTAACTGTTGAAATTGACCTGAATTTAAAGTACTTCAGTGATTTCATATCCTTTCAATACCCCTTTTCATCTAGTGTATTGTAAGAGCTCTGTGAAGTCCCACTGAAATTTTAATGCCCACGGAATAATAATGGCGGCTCGTATGAAAGTCAACATACCGATTTATCATTACAGATGATTGGAGAATACGAGTGATTAATGATACGAATGACAGACTTATTTGCATGATGAATCTAAGATGTTTCTCATTTGGTCAAAGTACTTTTTAAAACTTACTAGTCTTTCTACATGGAAGTAACATGAATTATACTCGCGTGTGACAAAGAGCGTACAATAGTTATTTAGCTAATTACAGTCGTACCAAGTAAACAATTTCGAATGATATCGATATAATTAAATTGCAGTTCGATAAGTTTGAATAACAATGTAGAAAATTACCTCCTGATACTATCCTTGAATAATATTGTCCTTCGACCGAAACAATGACGAATGTTGCCACAAGCAGAACTGCCGTCTGCAGAGTCTCCATTTTTTCCAGCAAATCTAAAAATAAATTGATCACATAAAATGTTGATAATTTACCTAAATAATAACATAAATCTATCACAGAATTTATAAATTCCAGGAACCACACATGAGCCGGCCGGAAGAACCTGAAAATTGAAAATCAAAAGACTCACCTTACTCTCGAAGAATAATCCCAGACTCCCCAGCTGCCGAGGAGAATCGTTCGACTAAAGCTGAACTCGTTGAGGATGTTGTTAAGAAGCCCGAAATCCAACTGCCCCACCTTAACTCCCAACTCAGTACGATACCCCACTTCAAATTCATTGAATATACCCACGCAAATCCTTGGATCTCCGGATAGAATCTCAGGAATATTCGCCCACATTCCACAATGGGTGTACACTGGTGTACACTCGTCTACCTTGCAAAATCAGATTTCTTATAGCAAAACACCTCGCCAGGTACCTTAATTGGTTGCTCGTCTTGTCCTTCTACCTTCCACCTTCGTGCAGCTTACAGTTCTTTGAGCGCGTCAATACAAATGAGTAATACGAACGATAGAATTTTTGCTTTTGCTTCGCGAGTACTTTCGCAACTACCTCGCCTAAAATGGCTTTCTCCAATGGCTATGATAACGGAGGAGAATACACGTCATGGCTGTTTGTCATATTTCATCTTGAGCTTCCCTTCTTCCTTTAGGTGAAACCTGAATGAATGATTAACGTATTAAATATTGGTAGTAAATAGGAACCAGTGACGACAGAATGATGATCTGGCCAAGTTCCCGGAAGGAGGACGAGTCTTATTATTTTATTGTTTTTCTAAATATCAACTGGCTTTGGATTATCCATCGATTTTTCTTCGGATGCTAATTTAATGCTTATATTTTTTCGACGAACGTAGAATTCTGTGAATAATCGAGAACCGGATCAGTGACGTTGGATGAACTTTAAAAATTTCTGGCATCGATGCTGTTTTCGCATACCATGCCCATTAATGGTGCAGAGAAAGGGTTTATGATTTTGTTGGACGCTATTGGGGTTTAGAAAGCAAATTATCATTCGCTCAAATTGTAATTATGAATCACAGGCGAATTTAAGGATCGATATGCCTGTACGTCCATGTTCTTATGTATTATAAAGCGTGGGTGAAAAATTGCGATATGCAAAAAAGTACATAGAAAATTATATAACGTTATGAGTGACACAAACATTATTCACAAGGGGAGCGTATACGACACGCCTAAATAAAAATATAACGCAACTAACTAGACGTAATCCAGGATGTGATCAATTACGATGCTCTATTTTTTATATTTTTGACATTTAACTTTCGAGTAATCAAGATTCGAACAAGCTTTGTTTCTTGTGAAACCATCAAAGAATATTTCAGATTAACCGATTACATTTCGATCACTAACCGCGCAGATGCAGAAAAGAAAAAGCAGGACCGACAATTAAATGATACTTGAAATCATGGTAAAGAGGTTTTATTATGTATCCTAAGATCGATTCATATAAAATAAGCGATTAACTCCTGTGCTCGGTGCTGTATATGTATATATTTTTTTTTCATTTATTTCCATTATTTTTATTTTTAGTCGTCGATACGGTGCATCGTATGTAGCCATTATCCCATAAATACGTTTAACTTCTTTACGTCTATCTCTAAAATCGACTTACGTCTACACTCATGTATGTAATCTTTATTTTATTGTAGGATATAGAAGTAGTCACGTCGAGCCCACATAGTTTCCTATAGGAATTCAGAGTTGCGCCGCTAACTAGAGGTTCCTTTAGAAATATTTCTAGATGGGTCCTAGGGATGGCAGCAAATTAAAAAGCGTCGCTACGCAACGCGACAATCAATTACGATAGATTGAGTTGCGCATCGTTTACCGGCGTGCTCTGCCATCATTTTTATTCGGTCCAAGCTTCAGGAATTCCTCGTACGCAGCAGCTATTACGTCATCCTCATCATCCTCCCACAGCTGTTCCTCGCAGTCTTCGTTCTCGGCCTCACTGAAAGAATCATCGACGAATTGTGATGATAAATTATGGCGAAACACATGGACCAGGACGTGGGTAAGGATGACGAGGTAACACTAACCCAAATTCTTCAGGACCAGCAGCTTCCTCCGCAAGATCTTGCAGGAACCTACTTTCCTCCGGTGAAAGAACATTGCCGTCAGGACCGTAGAGCACGGGCTCGTCAGGAGCCTGTGGTGTTGTTGATGATTGATTCATCTCCATAGGCAATGGCCGGTGACCAGCGATTCGACCCCAGTGACTACTGCGAAGCTGGTGAACACTGTGAACCATACGACCTACGTGCTGATCTACAAGTCCGTTGGTGACTAGATCCGTCAAGGAACGCATTACGCGCTCGACTTCTCTGCGATTGTTGCTGCTGTCCCTCTCCAGGGTGTGCCCAGCCAACTAACGGAGAGAGAAAGAGAGAAAGATTAAAGTGCTCCTGGAGATGACTTTTTTTCAAAATATTCTTTGCATACCTTCAGTGCTTGGCATATGTGCTTAGCGGAATTTGGAGCAGGACTCTTGAGTACCACGGAGATCAGATCAACTAGCATCTTTCCTAATTCGGATGCTGGGTCGGGCTCCATCTGAGCTACAAGTTCTGCCAAAAACAATATCAACCCATGACATTTCTTCTCGACATTTGGACTATGCTCCTCTTCGCTTATCCAGGCGCGACTGCACGCTTCTGATTCCTTGCGACACCTACACATTTCATAAATTTAGAAAAAACAAGTTTTTATTACAGTTTACGAGATGACACTGTGCCTTTAGATTAAAACTAACCGGGAGTATAAAGTATCTCGGACGGTAGAGGTGACTCTGTCTGTGGGCGCTGTGACTGTGTCCAAATGCGTACATAATCTAGCACCACTATATCGGAAGTTTCCTTCATTTATCGACTAGAATATTAAATAAATAATTGTTCAAGATTATTCATACACGTTAAAAGATCTCGTCTATACGTTTGTATACCTGCTGAATAATAGCAGCAATGATTTCTTGTGCTTGACTAGGATTCTCTAGGTAAAGACTTATGGTATCGACGAGTGGCGCAACCAGAGAATCGAATCGACCAGGGTTTAAGGTCAGAGAGCGCATTGCGTTGTCTAATTGTCTGAGGGTACTAGCCAAGTCCGTTCCATGATCGTTATTCTCACGACCAGGGGCTGACTGCTGTAATTAACGAGGTAAGTCTTGTTGTGAAACACTTTGGACCATTCATGACTGAAAACAAACCTGATGCCTGTTATTAAAATCACCCGATCCACCATCATAGTGACCATAGTCTCGAGCATTTGAATATTGATTATATCGCTGATGTTGATGTTGCTGTTGTTGTGGTATTTCAGCATTCTGCTGATACTGAAACTGTTGTTGATGCTGCTGTTGCTGAGGATAATGCTGCTGACGCTGACCACCGTAATGCGATTGTTGTTGATGATGCATTACTTGTCTCTGTGGCATCATCATCTGATTCGTTTGTGGACATGCCCCAGGCTGCCTTGCTAGTTGTAAACGATTTTGAACTGAGGGGCGTTGCCAGGATCCATCCGTTCCTTGCTGCATATAATACAATTATACCAATTTCGAAACAACTTTAATATATATATATTTTGGTACAGCCAGAATACAAGAAACCATACTCACTGGAGGATTAGAATAGTTTTTAGGAACAAATTCAGCAGCATCCACAGAGAGCGTGGAATTTTTCACCACATCATTGATAGATCCTAAATACACATTAAAATAACATGTAACATTAATTATAAAAATTGACTAAAAGTGAGCTACGAAGGAGAATAGGAACCTATGCTTTGATTTCCAAGTGGCGCCTGTCGAGGTCTCCTCAGCTGCTGATGTTCCTGAGTATTTTGTGTCCAGCATCCACGTCCTCGCCCGCGACCAGCACCCCGTCTATCTCCATCAGCATCGCCACTACCAACCCCACCAGCAGGATCCATTTCCCTAGAAATTCTGTACTCTTATGTCTACAAATGAATTCTTTCTTACCACGAAACGTGGTCCATAATCATTTGTCTTGAGATATACAATTTCGCTGACAAAGCCACCAATGGATACTATATGAATTCTCCGAACACAAACACGTCCTGCATGCATAATGATCTTTTAGAGTACATAACAAATGGTCACTCCAAAATCTCTCAAATACTAACTCTAAAAAATCAGATGCGGCCTTGCCCTCCAAGGTTAATCCTGTAGCAGATGATGAAGATGGATCCAATTCCCGTTGGAGTGTTGAATTCTTCCCAAAGTAGCCGATCAGCACGCAGCTCACTGACATCAGTTCATGGACTACCCGTTATGTCCGTTATGTCCGTTAGTCAAGTCGGACACGTATCGGCTGACAGTAACAGACAATACAGCATAAATCGTTGTTGCCGAACTTTTTTTCCCAGGGAAAATGCCCAGCGGCACCGGGGGGCGTAGAATGGCCGGTGAACAAATTCACGTCTCGGAAGCGATGGCATCAACGTGATTAAAAGTATACGTAGATGACATGGACAGCGTTATACATGCAACTCCGAGATGTTCACGATAGAACAACAATTGACAACAATTATATTCGGTACGTCGACCCTACGACGTCGATCCGTATAAAGATTATACTTTTTTTTATTCAGCGGCGCTAACAGGCGCAAACCTCACTATCCGCAACAACCCGCGGCATCTTTTGGGTGCGTCGTGGTGCGTATTGCGACAGCGTTTTATCCGTCGGTTAATCGGTGGTTGTCGAAATATCGTCGTATCTTCAATGGATAAAGCCAGAGGACTGTATGTACAGGACATAAGAGAGACAAGGCATGGTTTCCAAGGAGTGGAAGTTTCACGATCTGCGATATCCTGGTGCAAACCCACTGGGTGGACCAGGGTGGACGATGATAAGCTAGGTTGAAGAAGAGAGGACAGATAATATATGAAATGATGGAGAGGAAAAAGATGAATGCGTGGATACAACAGAGCGGAAGATACGATAGATACCTCGTGGGGCTGGCGAAAGGGGCGCCCTAGACGAAGTCTTCCTGTTCAGACGTTCGTTAGTCAGAGACGAGTAGAGAGTAGCCACAACGCTACGGTTTTAGGCTATACCAAGATCATGGCGCTAAATCGTAGTGCGAGTCTGGAAATAGGATATCGTGATCAACGCCTCCGTCGACAATGCGAATCCCGTCGTAGCCGAGCTAAATGTGAACACGAACGCGTAGCTTGGCTGACAGCGGTTCTCCGCTACTCACCGCTGGTTGCCAACGCAACCCTTAAAACGAGACCGGGAACTGATAAAACTTCTCAAGAACTATTAAAAAAGCCTATTGTTGAAAAATATTAAAGACATTTTTAAGAAAGTGCATTGCCAACTTGACACCTGTATAGCACCTCAAGTTTAACTAAATATTATTGGATCTTGATTTACTTTCAAAATTTATTAAAAATATAAAATTAAGGCTAAATCAAAATCTCGCAGAATATACGGAGTAGATAAAAATTGAATTCAAAATGTAGAATATCGAAAATAAATTACGTTTACTTGTAATAAAGCGCATCGTGCTATGTTCAATGGAATACCGAGACTGTCATTAGAGTACTGTTAGGAAGCTGTAATTAAGTAATTCCAATCGATAGCAGATAAAGTGGTTAAGGAATTTTTCAAAGCGGCCATA
>JAYRCB010000659.1:11457-25980 GCA_036026315.1 Trachelus stipa
TAAAAAAAAAAAATTTTAAATAACCTTGTTTTTCTTAGTCAGGCCGGAAACTTATCAATCCACCCTCGTATTACAATGCTAGGCGAACCTTAATATCAGGATGTAGTCACAGATTAATAATCTTCTTCTTTTTCGTTGTTAAATGCTTTTTTTTAATTATTAAGTAATCCTTATAATGCGAAGGAAATAATTATTTTAAGGATTTTTATATATATGATTAATTTACTTTTTATTACGTGTTAGTGAAAGTAAGAACAGACAAAGGAATATACATAAAATTAATAATGCCTTATAGAAGTAATTTTATCTATTATTTGTGAACAATTATCGGTATGTTGGTATAAACAAATTTTACACATTTTTTATTCGTAACTTGCATGCTTTCGTTCTTGAAAATACATAAATCTATATATTTTATATAAATATACAGGGTGTATCGCAACTATCTGATGAAAAGTATAAAGTGTGATGGAGGAGATCATGCTGAGCAAAATGGTTGAGTGCAAAAGGTTGTGCGACAAAAGTTAACCAAGCTATTAGTAATCAAAGTTGGCCAATCACAGACGAGCAATAGCTGCATAGAATTATACATAGTGATAATCTGACGGAAATAAAAACAAAGCGCTTGTGGTAAGAGAAAAAAGGGCTGTGCACACATGCTGTAGTTACACGGACGTAAAACAATTGATAGCGAGGAGCCTGGTCTCTAATTCATGTTTTATCATAGAATATCGCAGAGATTTAAAACCATTTCGCATTATCCTACAACTTTTTAAAAACTAGAATGTAAAGTAGTAATAATAATGAAGTCATGTCCGTACTTGTACATTATTTCCTTATTTTTTTCAATTTTTCACACAGCCTCTTCCGTGAAGAAAATAAAATGGTTCAAAATACTTTATCATAGCGTTGGCTTTATGATAAATTGAAAATAATGAAGAACCAATATGCAAGATTCGACTTTACATAGTTTTTTATCAAATTGCAGACGAATCCGAGTAGATCTTTCTACAGAGTACTCTTTTCTCATCGTCGCCCGTGTGGTTTTGACCTTGTAAAGACAATTTGAAATAGAAATAAACATTTTAACTGATGAACCAGCAGCGGTGGCTGCGCGGTCAACGTGAGGCTCTGACTATCGCCTGAGTTAATAAGTAGCATTTCGCGCTTTCGATATCCAAATGGGTGATCATTTATCCATGCGCTTAGGACAAAAGGTGAATGGAAGAAAATAAAGTGTAATAAACCGGAACCGGTGTAATACTAGTAATGGCTACTTAAAAATCCAATTTCGTTCTTGCAAGTTCGCAGTTCATCTCTGTAATCTTTGAAGTATATCTAGGATTAAAGGGAAGAAGACTAGAACTGAATAGTACAATAAAAACACCAGGACTGCGAAGAGTACATGACGCACCTTAGGACTATTTTCAACAGTATCCGGCATCGATGCCTACGCTGTAACCTGCACACTGAAAGCTGCGTAATCGGCAATTTGGTGTGGGCATCAAAAGGTCCAAAAAAGGCGATACGTGTCTTAGCATTTCTTTTTTTAATAACATTTTTCAGTATTACGTACATCCAGATATTGATAAATATCCCGTAACTTGTCGCTGAGTGACAAGAGTGAGGCAAAAATGAAGCAAAAGTGAAGCAAAAGTGAAACAAAAGTGACGGAAAAGTAAAGGAAAAGTGAAGCAAAAGTGACGGAAAAGTGAACTCTTATGATAGGTGAAATCGAAGCAAGTAATGTTGAAGTTACACAATCACCTTGTGTATCCGAAAATTGTTTAATCAATACATAAGTCATGCATCGTCATTACGCTCTTTCCAAATAACTATTTTCATCCTTTATCATAAATCCGCAAATAGTTATTCATAATAACTATTGAGAAGAGAGATCCTGTGCAGTCCTCTCGATTGTGAGAGAAATCTGTAGCAGGCCAAAAACATCGCAGACACGAAGTCATCAAGACATTGCTAGAAAATAATTTTATTTTTTAAACAGCTCGAAAAAGTGCATTAGAGTTACGAGCTGTGATAATTCGATTTGCGCGAGCTGCTTGAGCTTAGCAGTTGACCAGGCTCCTCGTTGTCAATTGTTTTACGTCCGTGTAACGACAGCATGTGTGCATAGCCCCTAGTTCTTATCACAAACGTTTGGTTTTTATTTTCGTAAGATTATCACTGACAGTAAGTATGTATAGTTCTATGCGGCTATTGCTCGTCGATGATTCGTCAATTTTTATCATTAATAGCTTGGTTAACTTTTGTCGTACAACCTGTTGCACCCAATCATTTTGCTCAGCATTATCTTCTCTGTCACACTGTATACTTTTCATCAGATTTTTGACGATACACCCTGTATAAACCTTGACTTCACTATGCGTATGTTCGAAATTGATGAAACCTAATAAATGCTTGATATATGGTAATCCAGATACTTAATATTTTTAAATCTGTATATTCAGATAAACTGAATCAAATGAATTGATGAATACAGATAGAGAACAATACAATAATATTTTAATTTAGGGTGGAATTCCTCAACGGGATAGAATCGCTGTCTATATGCAATATGGAAATATTTTCAAAAATGTGTATTTTCTGTCATAATTACGTAGTCAGTATAGTCTTTATTATAATAAAAATAATTAAACATTTTTAGTCTTATATGCAATATTCTCGTGTCTTTTTATTGTATCACGTGTCCTATATCACAGTATTATCATTAGTATCACATCCACAATCAACTGATTAAAATTCAAAAATATTATTCTTAATCGAATATTGTTTTCTTTTAATCCATGTTTTTCTTTTAATAAAAGTTTTTAATCGCTTTTTAACATCACGTCGTCGCATGATTGTCATGCATCGCTATGTCCGATATGTAATTGATATCGCATCCGCAGTTAATCGATGAGATTTATAATACAGACGTCGGTTCTTTCAATTCTTAAATACCTATAGTACAGAATTTATTATTTCACAAATCAAGTTTGTCTTCTAATTTTGTCCTTTTGTCCTTTGTCATCATTTTGACAAAAATATCCGAGTACTGTTCTTTTTTAAAAGTTGGTCTCCCATTTTGGTTCAGCCAATTTGAATTTGGTAATTTTCACTTTTTAATATGTATACTTTATTGATATCGTATAGATATATAAATTTTCAAAAATGGACGCAATAAAAGAAACTAAAAATTTAATTTTCGATATGCTCAAACTAAATTGTATCTATATTCTTGCTAAATATTATATTAGCCGAAATTATTTTTTGAGAAAAACTAAATCAGACATTAGACTGATTTAGTCAGCAATATGAGGCCATAGCTTTCCCACATTCACACTTATAAAATTTTCTAATCACTATTATTAATACGCAATTGATTTATCTTATACATTCAAAATTAATATACATACCTATTTGTTAATTATTCGCCGAGATATGTGGATGAACGGTGATTTATTCGCTTTGGTCCTCCGGTGTGTTGTCTCATTGAATTGTCGCCGTGTCCGATCGAATTTATTCTTCGATCGATTAGGGGCAGTTTTTATGACATATATGATGACGTATTTTAGGGTCCTATCACCCAGAGCGTACTATCTATACAGAAAATACAAGAATACAATGGCGATAAAATAAGAGCTAATTATGCGCATTACTATAACAAAGAGAATTTCGAACCTATTATATTTTTCGGAGACACGTCCTGCTTGTTCGCTGGTTATTTGTTGAAAGGTGCGACAATTCAATTAACCGGTATTATTTGGATTCTACGATTAGGTGGGGATCGAGCGATTCTCAATCCGTACATGCGGAGTGGGGGCGCACTTACATTCTTATACATACAGAGGCAACACACACACTAAATGGTACACTCATACGTTACAACTTTAAATTCGGATTAATCGACCCAAAAATCTCTAGGTATCACTCGGATTCAAAATCGTAGCAAGAAAAAATAAAAAACCAACGCGAACCTCGTAGTGTCGACGCCAACAAAGGGTTTGAACAATAATTCTCAACCAATAAACAAATGCTGATTTAGCCAATACATAAATTTTAATCGACTACATACTAAAAGTCAAGCAGTTCTGTGATTCTTATTACTATCGAAAAACAGTGACAGAATCATTTTTATTTCCCAAATTATCAGTTGGATTACCCAGGATTTATGATATTTGTTGTTCAATGTTTTTCCTAGGTTCCAGAGATAACCAAATTCCTTTTTCCGCTGCCACAGTTAGCGTACCCTTAGCAAACTTCATAGGTATAGATGTTTTTTCGCAAGGTTTTATAACAAATCTTTTCAATATGTTTATCAAAATAAGTTTGATCTCCATAAAAGCGAAACGATTAGCAGGGCAGCTTCTGGGACCGACACCAAAGGGGATGAAAGTAAATGGCAAAATATTATTCTTATTATTAGAATCGAAGCGTTCCGGATCGAACTTTTCCGGTTCTGGAAAGTATTTCGGATCCTTTTGAAATCCCGCTATAGGAATCCAAATAGTAGTGCCTTTTTCGATGTGTATCGGTGGTGATTTTTCATCATTGACCGGTAAATCAAAATCTTTCACAGCAATGCGATCGGTCACAACGCTCAGTGGAATAAGCCTCATGGTTTCATTCAGAACCATTTCCATGTATTTCATTTCACTAAGTTCCTCGTAAATGAATTGACCATTTCCTCGTGCGCAAACCTCATCCACCTCTTTGCGCAGTTTTTCCTGCACTTCCGGATATATAGCTAACTGATACGTGACGAATGACATCATCGAGGCGACGATTTCGAAACCCGCGAAAAAGAAGATGAAAGCTTGACATACTATTTCGTCATGTGTCAACTCTCTGTCCGGATCCTTCATTCTCGCGTGCATCAGGATGTTCAAGAGATCCGGTCGATGTATATTTTTTTCCTTGCGTGTATTTATGGTCGTTATCACAATATCACGAAAAAAGTTAGACACCTTATCGGAGACTATCTTAAATTTAAGGAACTTCATTATCTTTGGATACCATTGAAATAGGATTGTCTTTAAGCTACGAAGTGGAGTAAAAGTCGTCGCTTCTACGCCCATCATATAAAATTCATTTTCCTTATCGCGCATGCTATTCACTGTCACGCCAAATGCTGTTGTCGCTATTACGTCATTGGTGTAACGCGTGAAAACGTCTTTCATTTCAAGAACAAGCGGCTGTTTTTCATTTTCCAAAAATTCACTGAAATCCTGGGCACATTTTGACATTAGCTCGAACATGCATTTCATTTTACTGGTCGTGAACGTTGGACTGATGATCGTTCTCATTTCCTTCCACTTGTCACCCTTCATATTGAATAATCCACCACCTAGAAGAGGGTCGACCTCTTCCTTGACGAATCCTTTGTGATCGGGAAAGACCGTGAAGTTTTTTACTGTTAGCAACTTTACCACTTCAGGATCCCTAATCATGAGAACCGGTAACCCTTGATCGAAGAAGCCGATGTACTTGGCATTTGGATGCGCGTTATAAAGTTTCATCACCACGTCGGAAAGAGACATTCTCTTTGTAAACAGCTTCCAGGTATTAGTAAGACCCGCATAAATGCTTAGAGTGGGAACACCACGTTTTTTGAAGTAATTATATTTTTTTATTTTGGCCCTTATTAGGAGAACCAAAATTATCGCCACTCCCAAACTCAATTCGAGTATGTATTTCATCTTTATTCTTAAATCTTGTTAAAGGAAACGTGATGAGTTTTAATTGCAGTTCGTGTAATTTGCACTCCGCGATGATTGACTACAGTTAGCTTGAGACATTTACATTCGAGTTAATGCTCTCATTCTCAAGGTTATTTCTGAGCTCTGACAAATACAATTTATCTCACGGATCCCATGCAACTATATTTAGACGTACTGAGGCGGAGCTGCTGCGATTTTCCTTTTATATGTGAGTGGAAAATGGAGGGGCTTACCCGTGAACGAAATCCTGTCGACGGCCAATCAGTATGTTCGTGCGTATAACTATTGTTATTATCATGCATAAGACTCGCAAAGCCAGTGCTCAGTTTTGTAGCTCTTGTCTCTGCATAGCATAACGTCACATTTAAGAATATTTGTTTTTAAGCAAATATTATTATACATTGGTTATTGTGCACAAGATAAGCTGATATTCTATCTAAACCGTTATAGCTCATGAGAAATCTCTTTATATCTTTATTTTGTAAGTTTATTTATCGACTGAGCAAAATCACTGTAACAATTTCTACTATTACCTACTGATGGTACTTTTGCCAATGGTTCCCCTCCTAGTTTTTGACGTGACTGTATAATGCGATTAGCTGAATAATCGCCCCTTACACTTATCGGTTGCATTAGGCTGTTGAGCTCAAAGCTGAGACATCTACATATAGAGCACGCGATAAGCCTAGAATCAGGAAAATCAAGAACGTGAAAGTATTCAAGTAACTCAGGCACCTTAAATATACAATATTTGAGTTAAGATAGTCACCACGTGAGAAACTCCTGAATACCCTAGCAAAAATTGTATATGGGCCCTAACCGGGTACAACCTAGATTTCCCTACTTTTGTCTAGCCCTTAACTAGGAAAACTACCTAGCGCCCGACCAGAAATATAACGCATAACGCTTGTCCAGCCACTATTTGTATCAAACTGTCTAGGTCCATAGACAGTTTTCCTAGTCAATTGCTTATTACCCATGTGGAAATGTACGATTGATAAAGAAAATTTTTTTAATTGTTTTGATATTTATTCCCCAACCTAATAGAAAGAAAATGTAATTGACATATTAGCAGACACGTGTTATTAAAACAACGTTTAAAATATAGGTGTATAGGTTTACTATCTGTGCTGCCGTGAACGGAATTTGAACATGCGGTTGTCGGGATGCTCAAATTGAGGAATTTGACACTCTTCCCAATGAACCACCGGCCAATATGTACATGCTGTTTTGGTCAGAAGTGATAATTATCACTATTTGTATATATAAATATCGTAAATTTTGCAGAATTCCTCTGAAAATATATATCCTGTATTCATTATAAGCCTTAATCAATATGTGATAGAATAAATGTCACAAACATAATTTAATGTGTACCCTTTCGGGCTTTTACATATAGAATCTTCAACTTATTTCTCCTCTTTTATCTAGTTTAACGCTTATCCTAAATATTCTATTCCTTCCTCCTATCACTCGCTCTTTTTTCCCATTCTCTTAAATTCCGTTATGTATTTAGAAAGGACGATTACAGGTTTTCCTGTGCAAAACGCCTTATTTATTACCTATTCCTTATCACACCCTTCGCCCGTCAATGACTCTTCCAATCCCTCTACCAACTCCCTTCTTATCACCCTATGCGCCTCTCCACATTAGCACATATGAACTAAGGTCTCCTCCCTCCTACATAGTCGACACTTGTTACTCTTGAAATCCTTGCCCGATTCTCTTCCTACACTTCCACACATCATCCTTGCCCATGTTTCTTTAATTTCACTACTCATCTTTTTTTTTCCTCCTACTATTCTTCTATTTCGACACTGTCGTCTATCTGAATTCCAATCGCGCTGAATTTCCTGCTCCGTCTTTATTTTTATTCCTCTTTCTATTTTCTTTTCTAGTTGTTCTTCGGTTCCGCTCCTTATCGTTTCCCATATCTCATCTTCCCCAATTTCCTCCATAGCTGCTTTTAATTCCTTTTTCCATTTCGATGGATTCCCTTTTCTAATTCCCCTGACTTCTTCCTTTAAAAAAATCTTTGGCCACCTACCTTCGTCCATACCCATGATCTCTCCAACCTTTCTGCTGCCCTCTTCAATAGTTCCATACCAATTCCCCTTCCCTTATAAAAATATTCAGAGAAATATATATACTCGTCTATTTCATTGAAATTGAAATTTTTGCGATCAAATATTTATTGGGTTTTTTCTTTATGTTTAATGTTAAATTGCAAAGTAATACAAGATAACAATTTTTAAATTATTTTTTAATAATTTTTTTAACGATACATAATGTTCATCCACTAAGTATTCAAAACAGTATGGGTTTATCAATACGCACGACTCCTATACGTTGTTAAAACCTAAGTTATTTTAGTCCTGGGTCTAAAAAACGAGGTCTACATGTTCATACACATATAATAAAATGCAACAGATTTGTCAAAGTTTATGCGGTTTTTCAGTTTTTGTGGATAGCTAAAACTACATTTCTGAAGAAGCTGAATAAGGAACATCTTCGTTTGTACGAGGATGAAATCCTTGTCTAAATAGCTTCTCGATCCATGTCCCCAGGGTGCAAATGCGTAAAAAGGAAAGTTTGCTAAATTCCTCAGACCTAACCTCTCGAGATTGAAGACTTCAGGTTTTTCAAAGCATAGCTCATCTCTGCGCATCTCTGTGATCGGTATCCATACATTCATTCCCATGGGTATCGGGAAAGGATTGTCGCCGTTACGAGCTGGTGGAAGAACGCGTGGTGTTGTATACAATACGTGTTCGATGAATGGGAACGGTTCGTGCAACTTTAGTATCTCTTGGACGACCTTGTCCAGGTACGTCAAATTTTCCAAAAACTCATAAGATATCAGCGGAACGTGTTCGTTTGTAACCTGGTCTGGTTCCTTCTGCAACAGTTCCTGAATCGGCTGCTTGTTCCCTATGTCCTATGATATCTTCCGTATTTAATTCACGCGCTCCTGTCTCGTAGTCTCTTGCCATTGTTGGGTGATCAATCAAATTTTTCGAAATTTGTAGATGCTAAGGATCTCGTAAGTCGATTATTTTTATCACGAGGTTTTCGAATGACGTGTAATCTTCTTCGAAAAGGGGGTATATGGGAAATGATTTTTCAAAGATTGGATAATATCAAATAAACCGTACCTTAAGGAATCCATTTTGGGAGCACAGACGCTACGATAAGGTTGCTCGTGTTTTCTCAAGAGTCGGCATGTGCCTTTCGTGATTTCTAAAGAGGGTATTCACGGCGCAACCGAATATCAACATGACCGCCAGATCTACCATGATTTTCGCAAATCGATGGACCGTGTTTATTTTGTTCGATTCATAGTACTACATACGAAAATATAATTGATTATTGAGTAATCATTATTAATCTTATTTAGACATTTCGAGTAATTACATTCTGGGTCAAAAAATACGTATTGCTTTGTTCATAAAGGGTCTGATTTCGTTCACCTCACAATGATGTAAATCTGGTCATTTCATAAATAAGTCTTGATAATTCTGATCTCCTTCTTTCAATCCGGACATAGGCCTATTTGTCGTGTATTCTAGGCTGAAACAGAAGTTATATGTACTATTGTCGTACGACGGAGAAGAACGAAAAAGTAGGAAAACAGAAGTTATTTTTGGACTATGGAAATGTTATACAAGTTTTTAGATCGTTAGCAATTCGGTTTTGTCCTCCTGTTACTGATTTCATGCCGTATGATGTTGTTGGAGCCATATTCTACTGTTTTTTGTGCACTTGATTAGAACAGGATTATTTCCTTTCTAGCCATGAGAATTAGAACCATATAAACATTTTTTGCGTTTTTGTGAGTTTTATCGCTTTTTTTTACCTACTCGGAATACAGACAATAGCCAACACGTATAAGGATGGAAATTCATCCAAAGTAAGTCCCAGAAAGTCGATAGTCTCTGTAAAAGCCTCCGAGCCAAAAAATAAGCCCTGTTTTGATTCTTTTTAATTCTTGGCTGTAAGAGAACAGGATTTTCGAGTTGTGTTTCTGAGTGAAATTCCCAACAAATAGGCCCAGATTCGGGCCAAAAGAACGAGATCAGGCTCATATGGACGTCCCGAGTCAAGCTTATGGGTCTGATTTTATTGATTTCGTGATCAAAGTCTACATAAAATTGTAATTAAATAAAAATTTGTTCAGTTGAAAGCTCTAGTTTTTCGAATAATAGAAATACACATTTATTTTGCAGAAAGCTGATATTCTTACCAACCGGAGATTTAAACTAATACATTTTTTATTCACGTGAGATCCATTTTATCTGCAAAAAGGTCTATTTTAAAATGCAAGTCGGAGACTATAGCTAAAGTTGGGACAGAAAATCGATTTTGAGATTTTTACTTTTTTATTAGTTTATTGCTATTCAACATTCATCTAGCTGTATTTGTAGCTCGGAAAAATGTTCGAAATTACGCGAAACGGTGGTTTTCTGAGTTAATTCACTGTAGGACTAAATTTCTGTCTTTCAGATATCCGTAGAATATTGTTTTACCTAATCTGCTCATAATATTATATTTAGGATATAGAGGTTATGTGAAGCTACAAGTGTATGTTCAAGCTTTAAAAGTTTATTTTAATGCAATAATATTAAGCTTTGAAACTAAAATTTCATGACGGATTGTAAAATGTATCAACTGGACATGGACCAATATTATTAGTTACACACTGTTTTATAGTACCGTACACGTGCAACTCAGATCATCAACTGGAAGTTGATTCGTTCAATTTTTTGTTCCTTTGAACGTTGCCGTCAACATCTAAATGAATAACATAACTCATAAATCACTTTAAATTCTATGCTAATTAATATAATTTCATGCAACATGGTACAGAAGCATTTTATGAAGCCTCCTAATATGCTACCAAAGGAGACCTTCTATCATTGAAAACTCACAGCTGTAAAATAATCAGCTGGGTCTTCCCTCGGCAGATGAGCTCTTCTCAAATGTCACTCTTAACAAGACGCACCCTAAATGCGTAAGTGATGAATTTCACCGTAAGCATCCCTATGAATAGAAATGCCAAATAACATTATCGCTATTTAAATTCAGCGTATATCGTTTGCTTCAAAGACATCTATCCCTTATCTGGGTGTTACCTCGCGACATAAATTTAAGAGGAAAAAGATAAGTTTTCCGAAAATCCCTGGAGGCACGACAAGAAGTCGGAAAGTGCTCCCTTAACTTAGGCGAAGCATCTGATATAATGTAAACAGACGAGCTGTTTTCGTGGGTTAATCATTTGAAGCACAAATTTCCATAGAAAAACAGGCGCATCTCTACTCACGGAGTAGACGTTTTTTGGCAGACAACAGCTTTCGGCAGTTTCTGTCTAGCCAACGTTTCTTTACTTTATTCTTATTTAGGTAGAAATTGCCAATGCTTTGTTAATCGAACTAAGTCTGGTCTAATTTTGGTTTGCCAATCTTTGCTAATCTGAGCTTTGGTTCAAGGTTTGCAAAAGTCTAATTTACCAAGATTTAACCAAGCCTCGATATTCCAATTCTGGTCAAGAAAGAATAGTCAACCTTGATCCAAATTATTGTACCTTTTCATGAATTTATTTAATTGTTTTAATCGATTTACAATTTATTCTTATACAACATTCGATCGGCAAATAAATATTTGTTAGCAAATCTTTGTGGGAATTGGAGTTTTTTCAAAGTTCGTTGTATGTACAGCTTATCAGTAAAAAAATGTGCTATAAATGGAGGCCCCAGCTTTTCCTCATTTCATGTAACATGAATCAACTGTGAAGTACGATTGAAATGATTATTGATTGCGAAATTTCCTAAAAACCATATTACAAAAATTTAAAGAGTCTGTTACACAAATAAATGGAAACGTGTAGTAGACGATGAAGAAGTGACAGCGAAAGTGGAAATACACAAACAATTCATATTTGCATTGCTCTATTTATTATATATGTAACTAAAAAACTTTTTTTAAACGCTTTTTTGATTATTCAAAATTCATAGGCTTTGGCAATTTTCTGTATCAAGGCTTGAAATAGTCCTGGTCAATCCGCCTACCAAAGCTTGGGTCGAAAATTGCTAGTCAAGCCATGATTCAACTAAGTTTGTACCAGCTTTAGATTCGTTTAAGCGTTACTTATAACATTATAGGTGCAAGCTCAGTTCCAGCTTGGCCCATTCGTTGATTCCTACCTGGGCTCTTTCTTTTTCTCTCTTTTTTTACCTCCCCTCTTTTCAGCTTTCCTCGATATATCCTTTCTCTACCTTTCATCCTTCTCGACTCTTCTTATGTAGATCCCCTTTTTAGTTCTTGCCTGATGTTTATCTACGGAATTCTGTTTTCCTTATACTGACATGTTGCCTCGTCTACGAGGGAGTCAAAGTAATGATTTTTCTCTAAGGATAAGCGAGTTTTTCAGTGATTTCCCTTGCCGCGCAAACGGCTTGAAGATAACGTCATATCAAGATTTCAAGAAAATTTTAAAGACAGTCAACGACGCGTTTCACTAAGGCTGGTTAGGTTTTCATTCTGATGAGGGAATTATCTTTTGGAAATAAGTTGATACATATGTATGTAATAAATAAAGTACTACCTAAGAAAATCAGCCTGGTAGGATCTTTCTTCCTGTAGCTTCCGTCACGATAAATATTTATTATCCAAGATACAGTCACGTTATGTCACTAAATATTTATTATAGACGTTCATAGATAGGATCTTCACATTGCGCGCCTTTATTTTTTGACACGTCGTCTGCGAACTCGACAAAAATTAATTTTAAAGTTCGCACCTTGATCGATCTCAATTTATATGCGTGAAGTTTTATTATCAGCATCGTTCCGTTGCTCGCTGGGAATACGCAATGGCGTAACGCGCCAGGTTGAACATTTAATATTATAAGGAGTACAAAAAAAATATCCAAAAATGCATTTAAATAGCTCAAGTTACCGAGCATATTTTATTATATGCGTTAGAAAAGTTTCATTGAAAAATGTGTACAATGGGCCAACCAATTTATCTTTATTTATCCAATTTTTGTCTTATTATACATACATTCAGTGCATATTGTCAGAGGCGCATTTATTTTTAGCCATACAAACTGTTTGTTACTTCCTTTCATTTCGTTAGCTTTTTATTGTCTTCTGTTTTCTTCATTAGAACCGCATATATTTTCACGTTCCACCATAAAGTAAAAAACAAATGACAGCGTGTGTTGCTCGTCGTAGCAATTTGGAATATTTAAAGTGAAGCTATTCGCAACGATAAAGTTCATCCTTGTAATAACCATGAGGATATCCTCATTTTTTTAACTATTCCCAACTATTGATGCACTACGCCGTTGCGTCAGCTTTCCGTACTCGACTTGTTTACAAGTAGCCGGTTAATACAGCGATATTATAGATTGCAACGTTTCTGCAATGTACCTTGTAGAACTGAAAGTGTCGTCGTCTTGTGAACTTCCTAAAGCCATCCGAGAGTATCGGTTTAATGAATTTTAGATTTTAAGTTATTAGTTACTAACTTCCGTCCCATTAGTTATTAAAACTTAGCATCTTCTTTTTCCTCTCCAGACTTACCTCCCCACTCTCTTCTCTTCTTCAAATCTCTCCGCCCAAAGCAATCTACCTTCTCACAATAGACACGCAAAACTTTTCCTCTCCGGTGTTACTCACTTTTCCAAAGGTCGATCTTGCCTCTGCCTGACCTGAATCTTGCTATGTCTCCAGGCAGAAATCAATCGCGATAGCAACATTGTTTACTGCTACATTTCATGTTTTCTTTCTCCCAAGATCGCCAGTAAAGAGAATAGAAAATAAATATATACTTTGCTAATCGAATCTTGTTCGAAGGGTTATACCCGACTCTTGAACTGTTGTTATTTGAGAGCCATGAGGTAATGCGATTCTACTGGCATTTGTCCCGGTTTTAGTTTAGCTTCCGGATATTGTAGTTTAGTGTAATTAAACGATCGAGGAACTTAGGTGAAGTGAAGTTATATCGTAAATTTATGAAGAGTCTTGGTGGAAGAGATTGCAATTGTACTACCCTTCGTTTCTACGTTAGATATTCTTCGCTGTTCCACTATTGATATTTTTGCGGTCATGTTTCTTCAATTTTTTTTTGCGATCGTATTGTGATGTAATAGGTAGCAGGCTCTGTGCTGGAGATGCGTTCTAATATTACGAAACAAGGCTCTTTATTTAATTATGATCGTAAATGACCCCAGATAAGTTCGATTGACCGTGTAATAATATTTCGTGGCTTTTTTTTTAGCTGTATTGCTATAGTCGAATGAATGGTCAACTTACATTTCTGTAACTTACTTCTAATATTGCTTATATCAATCTACTCGCAATCCCTGAAGCTGTAGGTTTGAATTACTTGTTCGTGGCTATAAATAATTTATCTGGATGTTTTTTGCTTGTTACCTTCATATATCTCAAAAATGTGGATGGCGCAAGAAGATATCTGGGTTTTACTTTAGAAAAGGCACTACTGATGTTTAGAAGTTGATGTGTTAATCAGGTCTGTAATGTTTAGTTCCAAATCTCACGTGGTCTTACTTTGTATACTTATGTACTATATTCTTAAATTCGAAAGAATGTGTGTTCTATGAGCAGCACTTTGCGTGTTACTCGCTAAACTGTCTTTCCTAATCTTATTATTAGCGGTAAGTGATATTGCTGACCTTAACGAGTTAAAGGTGCAGTATGATGTAGGTACTTTTTCTGTATTTTTTTTGGGAGAAATTTTATCATTAGATTTGGTATAGGCTGCGAAACGTCAGCTACTGGCT
>JAYRCB010000659.1:26080-45941 GCA_036026315.1 Trachelus stipa
GTACTTTTTCTGTATTTTTTTTGGGAGAAATTTTATCATTAGATTTGGTATAGGCTGCGAAACGTCAGCTACTGGCTCGACAGAACGGCTATGCTATTTTACGCAAAGCTGTTTCATAGTTCTTTATTTTAGACTCTGTTAATGTTGCCAAAGTCATTTCTAAACTCTACAGACCCATTTTTCTATAAAATGGTATTGAGTATACTTTCCCTGCTAATGAGCCTTGATGGTTCACGTGCGGATGTCCTTTCGACAAGCAGCAGGATAAAAGCAAATCAGGAATTGGCATAAGTCTTGGAGATTTTTGGACAAGAGGCAATTCGGTATCAAGGCGGATTTGACTTATTTGGTATTATCAATATAATAATACCTACTGCTCCATCGCGTTGGGTTTTGAGTAATGTTCTGGGTAGCAAAACGACGCGAAGTATATAACTGCAATTTTCCTCGATTGAACTGAAAGGAAATGTGTTTAGTTTGTAGCATTCGTATATTAATTAGAGACTGGCTGAGCCCATAATTGCCGGCCATAGATAAGAAAACCGTGTTAATTTCTAGTTAGGGCTATTTCCGACGTCGGGTGTGCCTTATCAAATTTCTACACGAGCGTGACATCTAACGGGAGAATGATGTACTACAATTATAATCAAAAGAACAAGCCGAGAAATATAATACTTACCGGACATCGTATAATCTTGCATTATATGTTTAAGATGAAAGTGATATGTTATTATTTACATACGATTCAGATGAATTTTTAAAAATTTGTCTCTACTAATAAAATTTCGCGTTTGCACAGTGGATATAATTGTGTGAAGTTTTATGCATAATTTTAGGAACGTTAAAAAATTGAAATTAAAGAATGTTCAACGTATAGCTTAAAGGCCGATTCACGCATTTCAATACCATTCAGTACCAATTCCTTTCGGTAAATCGTATAACGCCATATAGGCACGTGAACATCTGAATTCAGATACCCTAGTAACATGATTGTTCAGCATCGTCCGTTCAGTGCAAAATATCGCAGATCACTGTCCGGGCACGGATGACAGGAACGGTAAGGTACTGAGACGGAATCTTAAATGTGGGGAAAGTCCTATTTAGATTTATGAAATAGGTTTGGAAATATGTGAATCAGCCTTGAAAATATTCTTTCAAAAATTGTTTAAGTTATATTAACCCGTTGCGGTTATCGCTGTTTTTGGCACCTTCTCAAGTTATCGTGGGTCGTTTCTGACCCAAGGCATGTTAAAACGCTCAATTATCAATAAAAATATCTGCTAAATTTCCTATACGTTCTTGAATAATTCTGCTTTAAGGGCACGTAACGAAGATTGCAAAAAAATTTTAATAAATATTTTATTTTTAGTGATAAACACACTCATCTCCTGGAAATGCAGACATTTACTAAAAAATTCATAACTTCTGAATAAATTGAGATATTAAAATTTTTTAAGTTGCATTATAAAGTTCAAGAAGCGTATTTTTAAGAAAAAAATCATGAACTCGATGGGAATAAAAGAAATGCTTAAGTTTGAGGTATCAATTAGCGCTATTTTCGAAAGAGGAATTTTAAAGTTTCAAAAAATAACTCGATATATTTCGATGCATACAAGTTTTATTTTTGTAGAAAATTGTACATATTCATGAAGAAAAAATAACAATATGTTCACGCCTTAAATTTTATCATCTTATAATTACAAACAGTCTCTGCAACATGTGTAACGGTGTTCTTCGCAAACGGCCAAACTATACTTGATACAACATGGGTTCGTTTTTACGGAACGTACGCTGCGCCATGCTATAAGAGATGAAAAATCAATATGTGACTCAAAAAAAGAAAATTTTTTCGAAAATACTCATTAATTTCATGAAAATTAAAAAATTTATCTTACCGCTCAAAACGCGTTTCCACCAACGTTGACGTTATCGTGGGTCGTTCAGACCCAACGCAAACTTGCCCTGTTCGCAACGAAGGTCAGGCTGTCACTGTAAAAACGTGATTTAGTACAGAGAGTCTTTTAGTCCTAAAGTTTTCTTACGGTGGGGATAGATATTTCCAGGCTACACGGATTCCGAGTAATGAGACAAAATAAAAATGCCTTGGGTCTTAAACGATCCGCTAAGTATGCATTACATTGCGTACTGCCTTCATACGTTGTTGCATTATTAGTTAATTAAGTATAGTAATTGCGGCATGATTAAAATTCCAATTTTCGATGTAACATCATACGGTAGCTTTGACCAATTAGAAAATATTTATTTTAATTAAGATTTTTTGTAATTTGACAATTTGCAATGCGTTTTAACTAAATGGGCAATTTCTTTTTCGTGTTTCAGTTGATCTTCTACAAATGTTGGAGTTCAACATGACAGTGTCTTTTCCGGCAGCTCCTTTGCTTACAGTGATCTTGGCTCTTGTGGGTAAGTCACGCTTTATTTATCCTTTATTTATCTTTAAGCCTACTTATTGGCGAAACTAGATTATCAAATAATTGGAAAATTGTCTTAGGTTTGTTGATTCCGTGGATTTGTCTTTCAGCCAATATATGCTTAACATATCTCAATCTCAATTTTATCTTAAACATGCAATTGTTGCCGCCAAGTAGATTGACTTAATTATTATTTTATCTGCCGCGAAAATATATCATTTTTTTTATTGATACATGACATTATATGATGCCAGATACAAAAATATAATAGGAGAGTAAATTTGTTTGAAAAAAAGAATGCTCAACATAATTTTTTGTCATAATCTTTTTCAAAGCACTTTATCTTCATGTTAAGCAAAGGCGAATCTTTCTCGCTCTCCCTCATATTTATAAAATGTTTGCTATATGAAAATAGCGATATGAGAATATGGGGTTCCCAGGGCTGGCACGTCGTTCTCAGTAGTTGTGAAACATTGAAGGGCTTTTTACTAAATCTGAGATCCCTAGTTAGGACTTTGACTCGGTTACAAAGCTCATTGGTCGGAACAGTTAACTGAGGATTCTGCATAAATTTCTGATGAAGGCGCAACAGTTGGGCAACCCGTTTCGAGCCCATTTAGCAATCCCAACGCTCGACACCACGACGCCCATTTCCATTTCAAGCGGTATCTCTCATCCCGATTCACACCGCTACTCTCCACGACCAACCGCTCTTTTCAAAGTGTCATATTACGTAATCCGCCGCTTGCAACTTGAGTTTTTCTACTACGTGACATTTTACGATTTTCAACGAGGATACTCTTTCCACTTTCCATCTTTGAAATTATTTTCCCTTCGCATTTCGACGGAATATACATTTTTTTCATTGATTATCCTTTGATTATCCCTCCTGACTTGCTTCTCAGTCATTTGGCATATATATAGTATCAGATATAGATAATTCATTGATTCAAGATAATTCATCAATTTTTGTTAATAAACTTATAAATTCTTACAACATATTTTTAAAAGTATTTTTAACTATGAATATATCGAATAATGACAATAGTAGATATAATTGTTTATTCGGCTTATAAATCTCTGTATTGAGGAAAAAATACTCTTGTATTGATTAAATTAGCATCGACGTGTGGTAATACCAATTTTGAAATAAAACAATGAAATGTTTGATAATCCCAAACTTTTATGGCTATTGAACCGAACAACTGCTGAGGGAATCACAAATTGCATTATACAGTTGCGTCTAAAAATGATCCTCCTAAACACTATTATAAATCAATGCTACTACACTATAAACAGGAAGGCCAGTCTTACTTGCTAGTGTACTAACCAAAAATTCAATCCAGTCCATCGAAAATTCACCCTGTAACGCTTGTGGAATATAACAAAGAATTAAATTATAATTCTTTTTTATAACATTTATAAATTTCGTCCCCATATCTTTTTCATAATCTAATTTTTTTAGATCTAGCTTTGTCCTTTTTTTCTTTATAAGTACTCAACTAATTCTCAAATGTTTCATGTCTTTTGTTTTTCGTTGGTACAAAGCAACATTTGAACTTTTTATTGTCTGACAGAATCTTTAATCACAATTTATCTCTATAGTCGACTCTCTCTAATTTCGGCACTTGCCAAGTTGTAAATTCCTCGCAACTTTTCAGCAGTAACGGCGACTGATTTCCCCACATTGTTAAAACAATGCGTGGCTTCACTGCGCGTTGATATTCTGCGAAATGTTTAATTACACACACACATAACCATATTTTGTATATATTTTTCCATTGATTCCTCTTACTGGCTTTTATTCTCGTTAACTTACAATTTTTTATCAGATCGCTGTTCGTAAGCAACAATGTCTAAGGAGCAGCATGTTCTTCGCTGCGCACATATCTAATTTATTCGTTACATACCTATAGTATTACGTTATTGTAGACGAACAAGCGATTGCGCGAAATCATACGTCTTTTGCTATGCTACCATTATTCACTTTTAACAAGGAGAAACGAAGCTCACGCTCGCTACTTCTATATGCGGGATTTTCAAACCAAACGCACGTAGCGGATAAATATTCGGTCGTCTAGTTTTTTAGAATTCTATTCCGCGAACCGCCCTAACATTCCCTTATAACGAGGTACTGTACTAACTTTATTTCTCTCGTTATATCCTGTTTCTCGCACAGCATCTGTTTCTTTCTTTTACTACTTACAGACCTGTAGGTATAAGTGTGTTCCATGTTGCTGGTAGACTAATGGGACACATTTTACCTACAGATCTGTTAGGGTCGAAGTTTATCCAACCCATTATTTAATTTTAATATTATTATTTCACTGTACGCAGTCGAAACGTGAGGGTATTATTGATTTTCATAAATCTTATAACCGAGCATATTTGCTTTATATTTATCGTTGCTTAAGATTGGACACAAATTAAGATGAACCTCTAAAGAGACTTCGCTCGAGCAGGCTCTCGAATGGGAAGGCCTTAGTGGGATTGTGTCTCCGTGGATCTTTGGCTTGGCGAGAAATCAATACCGGTGTTCGAATACCCGCTGGTCATGGTCCAGCAGAATAACGGGATGTCCTTTAGGGTAAATTCTAGAGTGACAGCGGCAGGTATCGGAGCGGATGATGGATCCGAGAATAAAATAGGTTGTCCGCATTGTTTCCAAATTGATTGTTTAGGAGGAAGCGAAGAAGAAGAGCAAAGGTTTTGGATCCGTGTAGCCTTCCTGCTCGTATTGGCGTCCGAATATGAAAAGTCTGTTTGCGAGGCATAAAAGTGATTTTACATATTAACTTTTTTTTTTTCATAAAGTCGAGTTCGAAAGATCAGATTCTGGTTCTCTTTTCCCTACAATGAGGCACAAAACTAAAACGAGGTTCAGGAAGCACTTGAGTGGAGTAATCAGTCGGCCGGTGAGAGGAAGGCTGAATGATTTTGAAGCGACGAGCTGGCTTTTTATATCCTATGGGCTGAATTTGAATAGAGAATGCATTTGCGAAACAATGAAAAGTGCAAAGCAAACTGCAGCAATTGTGAATTGAAAATATTTTAGATAACTTGAACCAGTCTAAGTCTGCGATTCAGCGGACACGCAGTGAGCGTACCTATAGTACCTTTGCACTTTGAGTATAGAAAGAAATCCAGGAAAATAAAATGAAAATAAGGATGCATTCAGCGAAACAAAATTTTAAAAACATTAAAATAAATAAATATTTTCAAATACCTTAAACTCCAGCCAGCTTAGAATCTCCGAGAGATCGAGTCTAGCCGTGTCTCAGTTCTTTTAAGAGGAAGTATTGCCACCAGTTGCTCCCGTGACCAGTGTACGACAAAGGAAAATGGCAGCAGAAGTGGCGAATTTCCGGTTGTAGGTGATGTGTATGGGGCTTTATGGTAGAAGTACAAGAAGGAAAGGAAGCCATGGGGAAGTTGTTATCTGGAGTAATGGGTTCCGGTTCCTGTGTGGCTTCCTGCCCTCCATCCGTCATCCCGCTCTCCAGTCGACCTGCTTTCTCCCTCTCCTTTCAACCTCCAGTTTCTACCTTCAATCTCTACGAACCCTCTTCCCATCACCACCACCACCACCTCCTTCTCATCTTCTTTCTCCTCCCGCTTCCCTCTTCCATACGGATTCCTCTTTGACTCTTTTCCTCCTTTCTCACTCCCCTACCCGACACACATACAATTTTTGGCTTCTTCCATCTTATCTTAAACATACATTTCTTATTTAGCCTTTATCTGTTTTTATTTTTTATTTTTTTCACTTGACCTTTTTTCTTCCTTTGTTTCACCGCTCCTCGAAAAGAGCTTCACTCTGAAAAGGATTACAAAGAATCAAATACTTGGCGTATTTATGAATACGACTTGCCGAACTTCATAGGATTTATTCATTTCAATTCGAGTGGAATTCGCTCATGTCTTAGCGGGGAAATAATAAAAAAAGTAAATCATATCCGAAACTTTTGCTAAGTCTTTATCAAATTATCTTCCCTGTCAAACTCTCGTTTTTTTTATTTCGATGAGCTTTAGTGGTCAGACCTGAAATTATCAGACCGGTACAGCGTCAGGCTGATATTTTTAATAGTCGACAAGGATAAAGTTTTATCTTAAAATCGTACATCAATTTCAATTTGCATCTATGTATGTTAGAAACTTATCTGTTCGATTAAATTTGGTATGCGAGATTAGCGTTGTAAAAATATCTCAACACCCTGTATGATTCACACCCTCGTGAATCGTTGAACTTCTTTGATAGATTGGGCGCACTTGTGTGCCCAGTCACATCTCTCTTATTCGCTAATAGCAGAGATACTTTTAAACCAGAACGCGATACGGCAAATTCGTGTAATATTGAATTTAGGGGGACCATAATGAATTTGATTGAGGGAATACAGACCCCTTGGCTGTGTCGACTTTATGCAATTACCAAGCTCGAAGTACCCCTTTTGCATAGAAACTATCGAATCTGCATTACGTGCTTGCAAGAGATTTCACTTTTTTTTTTACTTGCGCGTTCTATAAACTCTAAAAAAATTTATTTTCCAGAAACATCTTGAATATCGATCTGATGATACGTGGATGAAATTATCGCTAGTTGTAGCTCCGATGACTAAGTTAGAGACAGGAAGTTAAAAATCTGTGCCATGAGAATTGAGATTATATCGATCAATAAGCAATTAATTTTGAAGACGAAGGTCGTATACGGTGGAGTAATTAGAGTCTTATTATAGGGCCACTTTTGGAACTCTAAGAGAATTAAATTTTAAGAAATAGTGGTCCACCATCACAGTGAACAATTTTCATCCACTCCATATATAGAAAATAGAGAGATCTTTATTTTTGTAGAAGAGTGTCTCTCGGCTCTCGCTATATGACCGAACAGATGATCGTAATAAGGATCTAAGTGGGGAGAAGACTCATGATGAAAAGCGGGTAAATGGCCTTAAAGCGAGAGGCTTTGTAGCGCGACTCGCTTATATGTATACCCTTTATTATTTATATTAACGACATAGGATTAGATTGTCTTTCTTTTCGTCTCACATTCTTTTTACATACAAAGGCTGTCATTCAGTTAAACATTAATAGCGTTATTGTAAGATAAATATATCCGCAGGACTGTATACACAGTGTATTATAATTTACGTAATGTAAACGTATCGTGAAATTTCATAAACAATGAGGTAATGAAACTGCATCTGAAATTTTATTAGGGTGTTTCTAGCAGATTATTTTGCGTTAGGGTACTTGGACCGGATATCGGTCGATCATAGTTTATCCATTAGAAGCCATTATCTTTCATAAAAGTCCGATCCGATATTCCCCAAAAAAATAGTATGAGTGTCCTATAATCCTAACCAACCCTTGTTCCCGGTATATGTTATCTGATCTTTGTACATAATATAATAAGTTCTTACTTGTCCCGTACTTTCTAAATCATAAGAGAGCTTTGTTTTGAACCTCTAAAACCTCTGTTACTCATGTCCAATATCCTCCTCAGTATAATATTATGGTCCATACCTAGTTTTGCATTTAGGCTAGAAACGTTGAATAGAAACGTCAGTTTGTAGTTAATTATCGTACGGAAGTCACGTGAGAGAATTGAAAATTCTAAATTTATGTTGGTTTAATTTCAACCAAAAAAATTCAACAATTTTAGATTGAGGAAAAATAAAAAAACGTTCATGGAAATCGTCTTTCGAAAAGTAGTATTGTACGATTACGTTTACGACTGTGACTATTCGACTATACGACTATACGACTATACTATAACTTTAGGTTTGAGTGGGTCCAGATTTAGGGCGAGTTCATGTCAAATTGTCTACATGTCGTTCGCATTGAGAACTGGCGTGTCTACGGGGTGACAAGTGGTTTTGCATAATAGAATGTCAAATAGTGGAGTAGCTGGCGCCCCAAGCGTTGGTTTCACATGAACGATCACCCAACAGGCTGGAAGCAGATTTTCAACTATGGTTCATAGATGCTGTGCTTATTCGGTACGTCTTATCCATACCTTTGACCTCGCTTGTCAAGTTGTCATTTGCTTAATAGCAAAATTTAGTGACGCGATATTCTCTTGTAGCTTGTGTCAACATTATATTATAAGTTTCTTAAATTATCGTGACACGCACGCGGTAATCGCATTAATCTTTTTTTTTAAAGACAAACTAAGAGTTAATCTATGATTTCATGAACATTGGAATAAATTCAATTGTAATAATATAATATAATAATGTAACAATCGTTTTACTTTATTTCTATTATACATAAACTACTGAGCCATTTGGTGCTAGTTGGAGAAGATAAACGACGACAGATAAAAAAATGGAAACTATAGATTTCATGCGCCTGTGTAAAAGCGATGCCATCAAAAGCAAATAAGTTCATTATCGATTTCCATCAGGCCTAAATGCATTGGACGTTATGGAAAATCAGGAATATTATGAGATTCATGAGCAATATTACAGCCATGAGTTGCAGGCAATCGGTATTGCGTGGTGCTTCAATGCCAATGACACATGACCGATACCCTGTTAACTCGACAATTGCAAAAACAATACTTTCATAAGATATCCTGTATTTTAGCCAGACGCTGTTGTGTTCAATCAAACGAATAATTTATTTCTTAGTTTCAATCGACGACATTCCGAAATATATTTTATATATTTTTAAACCTTTTAATGTTTTACAAATGTTCTGACAATCTCATTTGTGTCTGTAAAAGTTATATTAATAATGGTCTATGTAATTATTGTATTATGTAATCCAACGTATCCAACTTTTCAGTTTGTACTTGATGAGCGATGTTTATTAATGGCGTTCATGGATTCGTTAAGGTTTGTAAAAAATTTAGTGAACTCTGTCAAGAAATTCTGGAATTCAATACACAGTATGTTCTTAAGTGATCAATTTTGTGCACATGGTTTCGTTATGTTCTATATTGGAAAATATTGTATTTTAATTTTTAGTACATATAGGTCTGAAAAATTGTAGAAAACTTCGTCAAACTGTAGGATATTGTGAAACTGCTATTATATGTAGTCACAACAGGGCAGCAGCAGAAATTAGTAGACAGATTTGGTTTTAGAAGTCATTGAAATAAGGAAATGATTATTGTTTGTCGACTGTCCTTTCGCCGCTTGGCGGTTGGAATTAGTCGATTTTAAACGTCATTTTTCATAACATATTATGCAGAAATAATACATTTAATTAAGATTAAGATAAAAACTATTGTTATGTACTGCTTGCGTTGTTCATCTATTTTTATACTTAACGAGTATTTATTTTCAAATACTTGCGAAACCTCCAATTTATATTAAACTTAGTCACTTCCAAATAAATAAATAGGCATAAATAAATATGCCGTAGTGAATATACTTTGTATACATTAACATTTATCGATTGTTCAAAAAGAAAATAGGAAACGCGATATTGATAAAAGGAGGTCAATATCATAACGAAATGTTATGAATTTTAAGAATTTAATTAGACGAAAGATCTAATGAAATCAAGTTTCATCACATTTCTTTTTGTTAATTGTCAATTTTCCTTTCACACTTGTGTTACGTCCGATTGATAATCTTTGTTCATCTTCAATCTTGTTCCTTTATTACTTTTATTCATCACGGGGTATTATGTCATTTTTATTGGTTCGCTAAGAATATAAATTTTGACAGCCAACATTCGCACTTTGCTGACAGGAAGTCATACTAGGAATTTTAAATTGCATCAGTTTTCTCGGAATGAGCCACAAAGACATGTATCAGAGAGAGAAAAAATTCTCATCTATACGGAGAGAATTTTTCGTTCATTTTTCCTATGAAATTCATGATAAAATTTATCGTAGGGACCAGTAATTGTGGGATATCGTTACCATTCCATTACTTATTGCTTTATAACGCACGATATTTTGATTGGCTACACGTAAATTTTACAGTGCACACGGTAAATATTGTTATTTGCAAATTTTACTGAGTTCCACGGTAAAATTTACCTGACTCAATGAAAAGTTTCTGTTGTTTTACAAAAAAAAAAATCTGGTTGATATAACCGAAAAGTGATTTATATTCTCACACCATTGCAGAACGTATAGTATTGTTTAGGAGCACTACATCAGCTGAAGTTAGCTCATCCATTCGATCTCTATGGTAGAACCATATTCAGACTGTTCGAAGAACTTAAATTTATTAATCTGTAATTATACTTTTCGAATACTTATTTCTAATTCTTTGCACATATGTGAGATAATAACTGAAATAAATAAGTATAAATTAAACAATAATTTATTAAATTAATACCATTTATTAACAACGTATCGGGTGCCATTCCTTATATGTACTGAATGTGAAACAACCCATCAACTATACATTTGAAAAGCATATAAAAAGTTACAATGTTCTTCCTGATCGACTTCAAAGGTATAAAAAGTAATGCACTTCAAGGTAAAATGCTATAGTAAAAGCTATAGTTTTACACTACATATTTTAAAGTTTCGACATTTTTACCGTAAACTTCCGTAAAAGCTGTCGTGACATTTTTACTTTTTAGTATACTTTCGTAAGCTGTTTAAACATATAGGTGATATTTTATCAAATATCATGATGTCCCATGATTATCTTGATTTTCACGGTAATTTTTAATTTAAAATTCTCTCCGTGTAGGCTACAGGACCGAAAAATCAGCAAGGTAATCGCGGTATCAGAAGTCAGTCTAATTCAGTCAAATGACACAGCAGCCTTTGCCCTATGAGAGAAAATCTAAATTCGAATCTGGAAGTACAAATTCAGATTCCAAGTTCATCCTAAATCTTTTACAGCTATTTCGGAGTTTGAAGCCCAAGCTGGTTAATCTTGTACACCTTATTGAGAATCTTCTCAATAAACATAAGTTGCTTATCATTGGATTTAGATTACGAATATTGCATAAATTTATTGTGATCCGTACTCATCTAATTCCTAAGATTCTTACAATTGATCAATCCTTTTTTTTATAAATGAATTTCTCAAGTAAATTCATATTCCGTCTAACAATCGCAAAGAAGTTTAATTCAATATCAAGCGTATCGTATTGCAAGTAATAGCTCAATTCTATTCGATTCTTTTATAATTTTAATTAATAAACAATCGGATTCTTGTATAAGTATCGCTATATTCAATTCAGTGATTATTTCAATATTTTACAATTGAGATCATGGAAATGATAATGTACTAAGCGCTTGAAATGCCGTTAAATTATTGTCCATTTTTTAAATACCTTCAACTGTCTCGGATGGACAATAGTTTAACGGCATTTTGAGCGCTTAGTACGTTATCATTTCCATCATCTCAATTGCTCTTAATTTATCCTTCATCCGACATCCACAACAATGCTTCAAATATCCTCAAAGCTTATAATTTTCGAGTTCAAGTCAGCCATCGGAAATAGTTTGATATTTATCTACAAGTCACTTAACGTCTTAGGGCAAAAGAAACAGGCCGGTTCTTGGTAACATTCCAAAAGCTTTGCAGGGGTATGCAATCATTTATATGATCTTCATTTTTTTATATTGTTGTATCATCGTTGCCTGTCGTATAAGAACTTCTAAAAAAAAATCTTTCGTTTTTCAAGGGAAATTTTATTATATGTAATATATAAATAAATAATTTTATTAGCAGTGCATTAAACCGTGACTACGGTCATCGCAAGTCTCAGTTCCTTCTGTGTAAAACAATCTACTCCAAGGCGTTCATAAAAAATATTTACTTCGTTATAAATATTTCATATCATATATCATTATTGTACATTTGTATTTGTAACAAAAATGTTAAAATAAACTTTTCCCCACCAACTGGCTCGAGGGCACCACTGGCCCCGAGCACGATTATCGCGTATATTAACGAGAAGTATTTTTTATTGCGAATATGTAGTGTTTTAGGTCTGTTGTATTTAGAGTTAAGATCCCTTCTCTCCCTTTCTCCATTCCCGTAGGGCACTGGCTCGAGGACCATCCACGACGACATCACCATGGACCATTTGCCAGCATCCCAGAAAGGATCGAAAGAGTGGCTACGTTGCCGAGGTAACGGAAGGCAGGGAAGGCATGGCCAGGAAGAACAGCTGATCGGGACCCGTGGAACGATGCCCGTCAACAAGCCACACTGTCCACGTGTATGCAGCCTCGGTGCAGTCCCGTCACCCGGGTAGTAAAGAGGCCCGTGTGACAGGGGTAGAGCCCTCTCCCTCCGACCCCAAGGACGTGCCCGGGAGGATTTTTGACAGGCCTGGAGGCGGCCATGTTGCCCGGCGCGCTTGAGCCAGCGCCGTGCCACCCGCCTGCGAGGCCCTGGAAGGCCCGACAGGCTAGCAACACGGAATGGACCAATGCCTTGCCATCCTGGAACTGCCAACCAATCCCGAAAGGCGTAGCCCTCTCAGCTGAGCAGACCCAGCCAATCAACGAGGTCCTGGTGACCCGCGAGGGCCAAAACGACCGGAAATTTCTTCACTATTTTATTGTACACCGGCATTTGTTTCTATTAATTATATTTTGTTATCTATTCTACACCGCGTTCCCTTTCTTTTCGCTTTCCTCTCCCTGTTAGTGTTGCAATAGCTATTTTAGAGCCGACCCTGGGTGGAAATAAGCTACCCAGCACGTCACATATTATACTAGAGATCTGGATTATATGCAAGATCAGTTCTGATCAGGCAAAATTTAAATTAAAAAAAACGAAAAAATAATATCCTTTGTTTAAGCAATGCTCTTTTACGTTCAAGAGAAGCTTGGAAAATTTGAAGTAAATCGGTGCAGCAGTTTGCGAGACATCATGGTCATTGATCTCGTAACAGACGTTTTCAGGAAAACGCGTTTAAAGTTTCATGTCAACTTTGCAATGGGTTTGGGGTACCTTGCTTTCAACGCGCATAACTCCGTTGACTCTGATCGGATCGACTTACAATTTAGAAAGAATATTCTCGTGATGTTATATTTTAAGAAAATCCGTAAAAATCGCAAAATCGAATTTTTCAAAAATTTCAACTACTTCGTGTAACCCCTTCACACGAATTCCATAAATATAAAATAATCGTCGGATCAGAATAGGTATTGCACATATTCGTAAATAAATAAGAAACGTAAGTTTTAGAATTATTGCAAACAGCAATGATTGGTATAATTGTATTATTATTATTATTATTATTAATTACCGTCACGTTAATACCAATCATAATTAGTTCTTGTTGGAGATGTGTAATATTGTGTTTTCAGCTACTTATTGAGATACCATAATTGATAGGGAATATTCGAATATCAACAATTATTTTCTACGGATTCCATTCTCTGCGTACATTAATTTGCATCACTGCCGTTCAAGTGCACTTGCGTAGCGATGTTCATAGATGATCGATTGACATTGATAGGTCAGTGCGGATACCAATACGGCGAGCATATTGTCGAACTTCCTGTTGTGGGCTATGAAGTCGAAACCGCGATTCGATTGAATCGCGAAATTGTCGCGCAGTTGTGAATCGACACGTAAAGTATTTTATTCATAATTACCAACGGATGCCGTCCTTTATCAATTCCGTCATTAGCATACACCATTTTGATATCGCTATTATAAAAATATCTTTCGTTTTTTGAGGGACATTTTATCATTACATATTTTATGATATAATATATAAATATATAATTTTATTAGCACTACGTTAAACCGCGACTACGATTATCGCAAGTCTCAGCTCCTTCTGTGTACAGACTGTGTCATTGTTATCTAGAATTTGCGTTACGTAAAGATTTAATATGAATCTACGTATATTAAGTCGTTTAGAACAATCAAGATATGATTAAAGTGTTTTACTTTTAGTTTTAATGGAATCGTGATGAATGAATACAGTTATCATTGTCATGATGTCCAATCGTTACCTATCTGCTAATTTATACTCTATTGTCCTTGACGATAAGAATATTATTATAAAACTTTATTTTTACGAGAATATTATAATGCTTGCTCTAGAAATTATGTCGTTACCTCTGGACTGTTAAATTTTTTGAAAATATACGCCAAGCGTGTGGCGAATTTCTAGGGAAAATAAAAAAATCGCTGCACGGTGCATCGCAGACCGGAGAAAAATGCTACAATATAAATTGCAACAATCTCCGTGCAATTTCAGCGGAGACAAGATTATCGGGTTTCCGTCGTTGCTCGGGGAATTTTAACGTCTTTATAAAAGTCGAGTAGTCGACCCGAGCACTTGGCTTAAGGAAGTGAGGGAATGCCTGACTAGTATGCATTTAAACGGGTGCATTATCCACATATTACCTTTCAGACATTTAGGGTTAGCCCGGTCCCTTTTGGCCATCTTTCAAATATACATTTATGAAATTAGTTGCGACAAAATGAAGGAAGGAAATATATCGCGGCAATTTTTACCCTTATTAATGAAAATTAAAAATATTTATTTTTGTCCCGAAATTTTGAGAAACATTAAGAATTTTTTTTAATAACGAAGATGCATTTCTTCAAAGAATCTTTTTTCAATCGTTTCTATCTGTTTTGCATATAATTACGTATATAAATAAATATGATGAACGCCAATGGTGATAGCCATATAAGTTATAGAAAAGTAATATTATGTTAAAGAATTTCGTACTGTACAACGGTCAAAGTCTAAAGTATTATATAATGTTATTATATAGTCTATTACTATACACCGTTATGTTATTAGAAGAAAGTTTTGGAATTTTTTTCAAAGTAATAGATAAACCGATTTATAAATTATTATTATTTATAACTGTATAAGCAATCGCTTTAATATATGAAAAACTGCTATATTGTTTATAATACATGGTATAAGAATGTATTCCTATTACTATATGTATATGCGTTATACGTAGTGTGCACGCTGTTCTATATTGTAGACTTCATTGTTTTGCCAACTTATTTTGCGAACTTTCATTTAAGGATATAGGAGCGTCGCGTGCTACTACTCAATACCTTATCATAAATTGAAAATTCTAAGTGACAGCGCTGACAGCACTCATATATACTTTAATGTTGTTTTAAATCATAAAGATAATTTTTTTTTAAATCGAGAATAAAATTAATCTAATCTCTTTATCGATGAATACCCATTCTGAATTGCTAACTTGACTGGACGGTACACGGAGAAGGGTAACCAGTGTTAGCAGCCTAGCGTTTTCGTAGATGCTCGATTTATATTTGCGTAACGTTCCCAGATATTCTGTGACGCTACGATACCGACGAGTTTCGGTGAAGCGCGTTGACTTTGACTGAATAATTTGTAATGAAATAGCCCATTAACGGTTTCACGGTATCTTTGGAATTTATTATATTTAATTTATTTACCCAACTTTTCGTCTCGACAGCATCTATTTTTGAAACGTACCGACTTTTGACTTTCTACGAAAGTTTCAGTTTCGTTGTATGAGCGTTGTGAACCTCTTGTAAAATTTGTCAACTTTCTCAATTAGTATCTCGCTCCGAAGATCGATAAAGGACCTTGAAATTTGATAGGCACAAAATATAAAATCTGACCTACAAAATTAAAAATGTTCAGAATTTAATCTAATGCCAAGCCTAGCGCTCCTATATCACTAAAGCGAAGACTTGGACGGAACTAAGTTCGAGATTCATGGCATTAATTCCCGTCTAGGGCTTTTCCACTCACTGACGCGTCCTTCTGGCGTCCATCCTTCATTCCATTCGAGCAATGCAGCGGCACTTTCTCGTATTTTTCCAGACTCTCCGTAAAGCATTTTCTGAATTTTTGAGGCCGGAAATTCTTTGCGGTACTTTTGGCTTTATTACCATGAGCAATAGATATCCATATACTGTAAATTACTGAAGATCACGTAAAATATACAAGCTTTATGAAAATTTTGGTGCTTCCAAGTTATGTATAGTGTGCTTACCAAACGTTCACACGAACATTGTCTATATTTTAGAAAGCTGCTACCTAACTTCATGCATCAATCTCTGCCATTGAATTTTTGTAAAGTTTGATATAATTAAAAATAATAAAAATTAACATTATAGCGAAATTAATCTTGCTATTATCAATTAAACTTCCCCTCTTGCCTTTTAGAACATTCGCCGCCCACGTCCTCTTTCCTTCACATTTTTTTTCACAGTAAATAGAACATTATGATTATTGCCTGATGCAACAAGCTTTCAATGTCAAATTAATTATTTTAATATACAATTAAATATTATCTTAGAAAACGTGGAAATTATGAGTCTAAGTGGTCGGAATTATTTCATGATATTTTACCTTTTTGTCTACCTTTTTTTCGTGTATTTCATTTTATGTATCTTAAAAATAATTTGTCTTTATATTTATGTTATATATCATTTCAGCAGCCATCCTCGATTATATTGTTGGCCAATATCCATAAAATACATTAAAATAAAACCAAATAGATTGTCAGTATATTGCAGCAGAAAAATCAACAAACACAAACCTCTGATTTACGTAGGTTAGTGATTCTGTGCCAATGAATTCCGAAACATCGACCAGCCCGAATTTTATTAACGTTTTTAACAGGGATTTCATGTCACGCCTAGGCCCTACGAATCGCGTTGTTTCCGCCCAATTGAAATCCAGTAGCAGTAGCAACGAATTCGTATGGTACAAGTTTAATGTCGACACACACCATTATGCTAGTAAAGTTCAGCTCTGGACCATTGAACAGATTATTTTGGACTGATCAGAACTGATCTTGTGCAAAATCAATATCAAATAAACCGCGCCAAAATCATGACATAAAAAACCCAATAGCACCTATAAACTTTCCATGAAATTTCAATTTTTTTTTCAAAAATACATGCTGACTCGCACAACGTGTAAGAAATATTGTAACTATTTTACTAGCAATTTTAATAGCTTTAGATAACTAAAAAAGATACGGTTGATTGATCGTTCCTATCAGTGGTAACAGGATTAAAGTTAATGGCAAATAATAAAACTGTAGGAAATATTAAAAAAATTATTGAAAAGCCTGGATATGTAATTCCATTTTCAATTTAAAAATTCTATTAGCCTCGACGTTAATAGTGAGTTACTGAAAAGATATGTGTCACGCGGTCGCATTAGGCACAAGAAATAGCGCAACGTAATTGCTGGCGTGTGGACTAATGAATTGTAATGATAGTGGAAACTCCCTGCAGCAGCCCACCAGCCGAGAACAGAGAATAATAAAAGTATCGTAGGGTGTGCCCTGAGATAGTCACGTCACATAGATACATAGATATAGCGACACATTATATTGACCCACGTTCAAATGCATCGCTAAGGTTGATTAATACTCGCTCGAATTTGCATGTTAAAGTAAATCGCTGCAGTACCGACACGACCCTGCATAACCACGCTAATTATCATAGTTACCGGTAGACACGTCGACGTTGAAAAGACTGCAAATCCCAGAATAGAAAAATAAAGAAACTTTCAATGCAATCGGAAGCCTTTGTTCCTGATACTTTTCGCTTGGGGATTTCAACACGTTCCCATTGTTTGATTCTCTTACTATATTTTTTTTCCTGTAAAGTGTTCGAAAAGTTGTTAGCTTGAATATTCTATAGCATATTATCAATGTTTCGATGATCTTTATTGTGACATTGTAAAGCTTATACATATACAATCCCTGATAATTATTTCAATTAGCCTTAATGAGCTGCAATTCCGTTGAATCTGTCCAGCTGGAAATATTTTCTCAATTCGTCATTATTATTGACTGATCATCGGTACTGTTGATTGAAACGTTATGTGTTAAATGCACATTGTGGTTTCCTATTATTTTACACGAAACAGTGTGGGCTGGGTTTTATTCTTTTAAGGCTTTACTGTTGTACATTATGTACGGGTGCACATCAGCTTGTACGTGTGAGAAATTATAGAAATTTCTTTTGAATCTCTTAATGAGATAAAAATAAATTTTTTAAATAATTCAACATTTTCGAAGGGAGATAAAAATGTGTCAGACTTTTTGCAAGACTCAATCGTGTAGAGAATCGCAATACGTCTTGTTTGCCTCTAGAATTATGACTGCAGACATTTACGTCCGTAAATGCAGCTTTTTATGATACGAGGATTGCGGAAATTCGAATTGTCATATGGATTTATATGCCATATGCGTTCGTATTTGATACTGAGAATATATATTTTTAAAGAGAAGCCTCTTAAAGATTTTCATTTGAGTAAGTTAATGAAAAAGATGTTTTGTAGAATTCACAGCGAGTGTGTGTCATCCGTATTCGACAGGATAGGGATGCAGCATCGTGTATAAATTTGGGATTAACGTGGCCAATGCCGACCGTTGGCTAAGGCTTGAGTTCTATCAAATAAACTTAACAGCGTAGAACCATTAGTCAACTCCGTTTCCTCTGCTTCCATTGCTTAAAGCTTCCAAAGCTTTCACAGACCTTCCAGGGCCGAAAGCGAGTCTGCATGAGACAACCATAAAAACGGATATTTTATGCTGTGAAATTGCACGCGTTTCGCCTACTCGTGAATTATCTCTGTGGTTAATTAGCCTGAAAGATGACAGACAGATCAGTACTGCGCTGCTATGAGAAATATTAATTTCTCCCATAATGTTTTCTAACGTACACATGTTTGTAACTAAATTATTATACTGATTAGATGATCATCAAAATATGAGAATTTCTATGAAAGTTTGAATGTTTGTAAATATGTTTAAGTTGCCTCAGGCTATTTTTCGATTATCAAGTTGATAAGATGAGAACATAATATTGTCAAGTTGAACGACTTATTCGATAAATTAACTTTGTTAAAATCAAAATTTTTGTAATTTTTTGACTACAAAAGTATTGTTCTTATTTGGAACACAAATTTTACAGTATTCTATTGTGATTGTGGTATTGTATATCTGTCATTGTCAATCTTATTTTTCTTTTTGCAGGAATGGAGGCTATCATGTCTGAATTCTTCAACGATACGACTACGGCCTTTTACATTATATTAATCGTTTGGATAGCCGATCATTACGATGCAATATGGTGTCATACAGCGGTAACCAAACGCCATTGGCTGAGGTAAGAGTTTAGTTTTTGTTTTCTAAAAATTTAATTGCAGATACTAAACACTAGTTTAGCATCTCTAGGCTGTGATTCAAATAAATGTCACAGACTTTAATCATGGCTGGAATATTATATTTTATATTGTAGGATTTTCTTCCCAATAAAACACTCAGTTCACCAATAGCTAGTTTATTAATAGAACCAAGTACACTACTTCCAACGCTTGTCACCAAAGCAAGCTTTTTTACGTGCTTGACGTACCACGACTCTCTTAGTCTCTTCTTTCGCTCGCCACTACCGCCCACCGTTTCTCTAGTCTTACTTCAGATGGCGCTTCGATCAACATTGGCGCGAACTTACAAATAACATTTTATTCAGAATAAAGTAATAATA
>JAYRCB010000659.1:46041-58071 GCA_036026315.1 Trachelus stipa
TCTTACTTCAGATGGCGCTTCGATCAACATTGGCGCGAACTTACAAATAACATTTTATTCAGAATAAAGTAATAATATTATATAACTTATAGTATAAAATTTCTACAATATTTGTTTTCCTAAATCCATAAAGTTGATGTAATACATTGTAGGAATTATTTGAGAAATATGATGCACGGACATCTTGTGATAAATTAGTGGATTCCCGTAGCAGAATTTCCCATTGCTAATAATTTTTTGTCGGAGACAATTTGTCGTAAATTAATGCAGTCATTGAGAAACCATTTATTGCCTTTGACAAAAGAGCATTCACAATGGAATATTTTGTTATGAGTTGGGAATAAAATTTTTGTTTGAGATATCGTTAAAAAGAATTTGAAAATATAAATGAAAACAACATATAATGATTTAATGTTCAGAAAAAGGAATTACAATACGTTACTTGTATTAAAAAGAACTCACGCTCCACTATCGAGGGGTCTCACCTATTTCGTAGTACTTTTATCATACATTTCTTTTTCTTTATCGCAGTCTCTTGGCTCAAGAATTCGATCGATCATTATTGAAATGGCTTGGGGATAAATTCCGGGAGAAAGTCTGGAACGAAAAAAAAAGAATGATGAAACACATCGATCATTAAATACCCGAATACGATAGGCTGCGCTTTATGGATTAGGACAATCATTCTAAAATTCTGAGATTCTGGGAGATCGTAGGATCATCCCGAAAAACACCTGTAAAGTTTCTATTTGATAACTTGACTCGTTTAGAAGTTATACCTTTTAAAAGTTTAACATTTGTTCTCATGAGAAATAGACAGAAAGGATCCAGTGTGTAAAATATGGATTGCGAAATGTCCACTAAAAATTACAGCACTAATCTTGAGTTTTGCGGCCCACTGACTGCTGAGTCGTGGAAGCGTGGTATTACATGTCGTATGGCATATTTGATTTTCGCTGTCATTAAAAACTCCGTTTACTATTTCGAGGCGGAGGATTATGGGAAAACCGTACTAAAAAATTATTATCAATGATATTTTTGTTTTGACAGTAATGTTCCTTTATAATTAATAATTATATATATTGTACGTCAAGATTTCGTGCAATCATATAGCCCGAAACTAAATAACAGGACAGGCAAAAAATAGCTGTGCGAAGAACCACTGCAATAAAAAATAAGTTCGCAAAGTCTCTAGCTATCGCAATTTTTAGACTTGGAATACTTTTACTTCGTAAGAATTGCGATTGCTAAAGTCGTTTCTAAAAACACAAAGACTCTTGGAAAAGTCTCTGATAACATCATGTCGATAGAGCTTTCTTCGCTGGTGACGTATCGACCACACAAAGAAGAAGAAAGTCCTCGTTATTCGCGGTCATTTCCTAGCGATTAGGCAAATCAGATATTTATCATAAAGTCTGGACGAGCTGGGCCCCCTATTCTTGTCAGCTGACAGAACGAGGGATGTAGGAGGGAAGGGAGACAGCAAAAAGAACAGAAAGGACATCAGAAAAAAAAGGTTGAAATAAAAGTCAGAGTGAGATAAAGATACGAGTATAGAAAGTCAGTCGATCGATGATACTGGTATTGGGATCGGTCATGGCATCGGTATTGCTAGAGACAAAGTGGGGAGACCCGGCTGCGACAAGGATGATCGGAATAGCGTTTAATTAAAAAGGATTAAGCTGTGGTAAGTCCTTAGTCCTGGACAGGACCAGCCGTTGCTGGTTTACTCTTTATTCGGAACCCACGTTGGACTAAAACCGATCAAAGTGTCTACCTCGGTGCAAAGTAGCCTTTGTCAGACTCTCGCGAAGTGGCTTTACCCACGGAATGAAATCTCCAGCTTGGCTCCTGGACAGTTCATTCGAGAAAATCATGTCGCGTCTTCCGGTTGAGTGCTCTATTCGACTTCATTTTCTTTCTTGCGAGTATTTCTCTTTTTCTCACTTGACAGGAGACTTTGCGTTTATCTCGCTTCCTCTCATCATTTTCGACATCACGCTTCGTCTCACTCATTACTCATGCACTTCCTCATGTAGGAAATCATTCGGGGCAGTCAAAATGAAAGATGGATTCATTCTAGGCACGAACAGGATTACCACAAAAAGAGTTTCCACTGCCAGTGCCTAACTACGCCCTAATTAGAACTTAGCGAGGTATTCCATATTAATTCGATACGAGTGGACTTTTCAATTGCCTAAGTAGTCTCGAATTAGGAATTAGTTCAGTATTTGCGACAAAAGTATCGGGGTCTTCGTCGGTAACGCTCACCTGGAAGCTACTTAAAATTTTGGTATCCATCGACGGTACTTTTAGAGTGGTCTTCCAAGTTAGTTTTATGAATAAATAGAACATGACACATAATTATAATATTGACCATTATAATCCTTAACTGAAGTAACATTTATAAACTAAGTTAGTAGCTCAGTGGTTAGTCTTTCAAAATGAATCCTTGAACATTTCATTGATTGTTAAAGTTTTTTGAAAATTTACTGAAGAAATGATGACTTCATGACCAAACCAATTGTATATCAGTGAATGAATTAATTCAAAATCGCATAAAACACTCATATTGCAGTAATATCTAGAAAACATTTTTGTCTGTGCACCGAGTCAATCAGTAAAATTACACTTGACTCTCAGTGGTATACTTATAACTAGGACGTTCAGTGGCTATTAATAGATAATCAATAAATTTATTTTCAAAGGGTATCCAGTACATTTGGTACCAATACCCATGTATTGTCTTTACAGTTCATTTCCTAAACTGCAAACAACACTTAATTCCATTCAGCGTAAAATAATTCTTGTTTACCTTCTTGAAAGTTGAACAGTCACCAAGCAAGTGGTATGAGAATATATAATCGCTCTAAGGGTGCAGTATGGGCGATCGTAATTCCGTAAATAGTGATCCAAAGGTACCAGTTTTAATTAACAACAGCTTGGAAGCAGGCAAGTTATTTCGAGATGATGATCTCTTTACACTCGATGTAGCTTTGCTAGTTGGATCAGAGTGAGCTTGCGACGTGGGTGTGGAAGATGACGAGGGTGACAAATGTGAGGACGATCGAACGGGGCACTAGAGACATTATGTGACAATTAAACAGATATAACGCAGTAATGACTCGTTTGGCTCGAAGTGTTCAAGACACAATGAGATAGAGTCAAGGGGAAAGCAGACGGTATTCCCCTCGGTTCTCCCAGTCCTTCCAGTCCACCTGGTCCGCCTTAAAATAAGTGGGATGCAATCCTCGCCAGCATTCTATGATCCTGTGGCTCCTTCTGTGTAAGTGTCAACTAATCCAACGAAATCGAGGCTGTCACCGACTAGCAAATTCTATCCGTCTATAACCAAACCTTGCGGCGAGACTACTATCACGGGTCATTTGCTTTTAATTAGGAACCTGGCTACCATTTGCACCGTTTGTACAGTTTATATCGATACTCCTTCTCCACCTCTTGCCATCGTCCTTTCACAACGTTCACAGGAATCCTATCGCTGATGACAGACAATTTTAACTTAATTATTGGATAAATTTTTTCTTCGTTCTATGTATGCAATTTTGAGAATTGATTCAAATTCATGAGGCTATTATAGTATTCTATATTATTTTTCTTATTGACCAATTGTAAGCCTTATTACAACCAGTAGGGTTATACAACAAAAGTTTGTTTTCCATCTGTCCAATATTCCTAAGCTTTAACTTTTAAGCTCTACATTATTTAATCGTAACACTCAAAAGTCCCTAAATAAAGGTTACATTTTGAAAATCTCGGTATTTTAATGAACGCTTTAGCAGATGAAAATAACAAATCTCAGTTGCTTTGCATCTTAGGGTAATAATAATGAGTACTGAAGTATAAGTTAGGGTTTAAGGGTTAAGTATCGTTTGTCTTTCTTAAAAAGGGTTCTTATCGAAATTCTATTATGAGGATTATTAGAATTATTTAATTTATTCAAACAATTTGTGTATGCGAAGTATCATCTTCTTATTAAATTCCGTTGAATAGTGATTTGCGTAATTGGCGAAGGAAAGAAAAAAAAAAGTCAAATATTTACGTCGCTTTTAAGACGTTTCGAGTTTTAATACCCGTGTATAATAATCGGGTTACTCTCTAGATATTACGATCTAATGTACCAGGCATATTTCGTACGTAATACCATAAGGAAAGCCCACGTTGTGAATGTCGGTGTAAGCATATCAATATTAATAAGCTACGGGTTTTCAACAACGCGACGAGATAAAATCTGACTGTAATGTATCGTGGTGTATAAAATTTAGCTTGCACGTAACCTTCACATTACCTACATTTTTTATTCGGCGTGACGGATTGGTACGCATCATGTCGTTGCAGTATGACGTTCCGACGTAAGCTCGTACTTTATAAGCGAAGTTTGATTTAAAATTCAATCTACGTCTGCCTTATCGATGCGCGTTTGCGATCTGTCGCGATTTTTCAGATTTTTCCTACGGAAAACTTTATTGAAATTTGATTAACATCCTCGATTCGGGTACCTTTTATTTATTGCTAGGTATAAACAATTGATTAAATTGATTAATTAGTATCAGCAGAGTTACCTAATTTTAGGGTCTAATTTTCAAGCAGTTGCAATCTTCGCTCTTCGTCTCTATAACATTTCGATAATAAATATAAATGATAAAAATAATAATAGTCATTATTGTTTTTATTATTATTATGTCATAATTCGCATAAGATTTAAAAAATTTATGACACGTATCAGAACAATAAACTTGCCATCTATTAGAGTGTTAATAAATAAACTGATTATGCATCTGCATGACCTAAAATTATTGACATTAAATGTAACAATGGTTTATTGTTCGTATTCCTCATAATCACATACAATTTTCGTATCACGACTCGAATTATGTATCTGAATTTTAAAAACACGTGTATATCTTGTGACGAGGCGTCTGTCACGCCCATCGACATACTATGGTACCTGGACTGCTCACTGTAGCCGCAGAGAGTATAATAGAGAATAGAAGGAGAGAGAGCGAATTATGAATACCGTTCTGTTCTATTCTATTATTTTTCTATTGGTTGAAAGTTTTCTCGATGGAAGGAGTTCAGGACCGTAAGTTAAGTTTTGATTGTAATTAGTCCCTAGCAATAAACCTGCTTACTATTTTTACGAAACTCTCGATGTTCCCTTCACTCCCCTCCCCCCGCCCTCACATACATTTCAAAATCTTAAGTCGATGCGCATCTTTGTGTTTAAGATGTGACACGGTGTAACGTCCTGCTGTTTGAATTAATAAGGGACATGTGACTCTTGAATAAATTAGTAACAGTATAGTGATGTAAATTGCTAAGGATAAACTGATTCAGTTGTAGATTCTATTGATGTGTTATTCGATTGCTGCAATGCTCGAAGAGCTCTTCCAGGGTAGACGTGGAGTTTATTCCTCCCGACGGTAGAAATCTGAGATATATCTTCAATCTTATGACCTATCTCTTAAGGTCTTGAAAGAAAGTCAAAGACATAGACTAGGTTTCACCCTGGAGTGGGATAACATAAACAGAGTGAAAAGTCCAGTGCCTCTTTCAACCTCAGGTCGAGGTAAGGAACGCATGACTCAGACTCGGCTTTCGCGTTGGAACATCTTTCCTTATTAGCCCATTAACGCCCAAGCAAAAACGGAGCAACCTGGAGATTTCGGACCGGTGAAGGAGGGGGGGGGGGAGGGGGCTTTTATTTAAAATATGATAAAATATGATGCAAAAGTTTTTTTTTGAGATGGCCAAAATTCATATTTCGAGAAGGAATCGAAATAAAAATTCCTAAATATTAATGGACGCGACACAGAGAGAATTTTTCATTAAAAATTACTCACGGTAATCACGGGACATCATGGTACTTCATAACATATTACCTGTATATTTAAGAGGAGCTTACGTAAATGTACTAAAGAGTAAGCATGACACGTCAGCTTTTACTGAAGTGTACGGTAAAAATTTTGAAATTTGAAAATATGTAGCGTAAAACTATAGTCTTTATCTTATCCTCTTTTAAAAAAACCATATCAGGTTTTTATCGAAGTTTCGATTGTAGCATTGTTGTCGCTCTTCCGAAGTGCTCATTGGCTGTCGGTGTCGTCAACAGTGAGTCGCCGAGTTCTACCTGAAGTTTCTGTTTCGGAGAGAACGTAGTTCGTACCATCGGTTTGACAGATCCGGGTTATTTAATAAACAAGAAGTGGGCAATTTGAGGAATATAAAAGGTTATAATGTATTATTCAATGAAAACGGTAAAGTAGTTTCAGTCAAATAAATAAGACGGATGATATACAAGAGAATAAAAGAGTTTTTGGGGAAAATATATGTGTGTCCGATTTTGACTGGATTTACGAAAACTAATCTCCTGCTGATAAATTTTAATAAAGTAATTAAATGATCCTTTGGATAATGTTCGTATACGTTAATTTTGCTTGACGACGAAAGGATAACCTTTTGGAACTTTATTTTGATCGTTTTAGAGTGTTGAGTCCGAAGTGTCAAAGTTAGCGTATGGAATTTGGAATATAGTTAATTTGAAGTTTGATGGACAAATTAGTTGCCGACGAGATCATGATTACGTAATTTTGTAGTATAATTGTACAGTGGGATAATAAATTTGTATTCAAAGCGCTGCCGCGCAAACGGACCTCCAATCGTGTGCGAAAGCGCGTGTGTCGCTCTAGCTGAATTTAAAAAATCGAATCGAAAAATCGAATTATTTCGTGTGCTACATTCAATTGTACCGCGGAGTGCGTACTTCTCATGCCTTTGAAGTCAACCACGAAAAACTTGTGACTTCTTATATGTTTTTCTATAATGCAACGGAACACGTATCGCGGAACGTATAAGCGGAGCGATATTCAACTTTATATTTCCCTAATTCCATTGGATCCTCCAATCAAGAAGGAGAAGATCGTTTTTAAAACCGAGTAGGGCAATTGTTTTTTTCACGTAAGCCGTTACAGATTACGGAACGGGGCATGCTCGATGCTGCTCATCACGTTCCTTACTCCGTAGTTCATTACGTATTCACGTAAAAAAACAATTGTCCCACCAATATTTTAATGCGTGTCACCTGTCATTGCCAACTCTATAGACGAGGTCATTATCAATATCGTTAGAGAAATCAAATTTCTCTACGATAAAAGTCATCGTGACATTAAAAATGAAGTAATGATGTACTTATCCGTATGAATAAACGCACACACATTTTTCTTAATATTTATATATTGGCAGATAATGACAGGTGACGGGTAATGACATTTCACGCATTAAAATATTGGCGGGGCAATTGTTTTTTTACGTGAATACGTAATGAACTACGGAGTACGAAACGTGACGAGCAGCGTCGAGCATGCCTCGTTCCGTAATCTGTAACGGCTTACATGAAAAAAACAATTGCCCTGTTCGGTTTTAAAAACGATTTTCTCCTTCTTGATTGGAGGATCCAATGGAATTAGGGAAATATAAATTTGAATATCGCTCCGCTTATACGTTGCGCGTTACGTATTCCCTTGCATTGTAGAATGGCCTTTAGCGACATCAAAAATACATTTATATTTTATATCTGTAACAATATAGATTTGAATACTTAGAGCTTCTATATCCTGCTGAGCAACAAAAACTTGTGATATCCTGCCAAAAAACATATCCAAATATAGAAGTGCTGTGAATTCTTCTAACTAAAAGCATTGAAATCATATTACGAATGCCGAGTACATAAGTCACTGCCTATTACATGATCTAGCACTGGCCCATCATATTAATTGGATTTTCAAAATTTCCTATAGTATTTTCGCTGCTCTTCTACATTACTACTGCTTCTCGTATTTAATTATGTTTTAATGGTCATTTAATAATTAATGAAACTTCAGATGATTCCTGATCGAGTACTAATTGTCGGGTCGGTACCAGGAATTCACTTTGATCGTACTAATAGTACTCTCACACTATATGTTTGTTATTAAGCTTTTACCGTGATTATTTTTGACGAGTTATTGTTAATATGGTCCATATGGAAAGTTGACGCTGGTTTTGAGGTTGAAGACTGGCATAATGGAAGCAAATCTATATAAAGAAATGCACGGACCCGTTAAGTAGTACTCGATAAGGAATCACCTAAAGTTTTATTAATTATTAAAGGACCATTAAATCATAATTAAATATGAGGAGCAGTAGTAATATAAAAAAGTAGCAAAAACGCTATAAGAAATTTTGAAAATACAATTAAAATGATGGGTTAGTGCTAGATCATATAATAAGCAGATATATAGTGACTTATATATATATTGGCATTAATGATATGATTTCAATACTTTTTGTTAGAGGAATTTACAGCATTCTTGTGCTTGGCTTAGCTTTTTACATGTAAGTATTCTTTTGGAGGTTAAATGTTTAGTCAATTTATAACCGAATAATAGGTTGCCACCATTTCGAAATAGATTAAATGGTTTTACGACAATGATGATCAGTTCGAAAAATAGGCTAACTACTTCAGGAAATTGTGGGTTGCCGTTCGTTAATGCTGATGAATGTTCAAATAGACTGGATAGATATGACACAAGATGATAAATTTAAAAAATGCTGATTTATTCAAGTTGTTTTGTCTAGAAAAATATGATTGATTTGAGAAAGTAAGCGTGGCGGCGCTGTCGTTACTATTTCAAAATGAATTATTTTATGAAGACAGCTTTATTTAGACGATGATGAACCTATAAAATAGGCTGACTAGTATAAGAAAGGAGTGCCTAATTTAACGAGTTATATATCATTTGAGAAAGTGACATGTTGGTTAGACTGGTCCATTAGAAAATGCTAATTTCAGTTTTCAAATAAAATGGTTGGTTTTGGAAAATGTTATTGCCGTTGGGGAGATAGATCAATTTAGAAAGAGCGTGTTTTATACTTACATATCGTAGTTGATTTACAAGTAACTTAATGTGATTATAAAATATTCGTAATGTTTAGAAATTAACTAACTAATTTGCGACAGAACTAAACTAGAAATTAGAACTAAACAAAACAGAACTAATTCAAAAATACCTTATTAATTTTGAAACATGCAGATTGGATTTCGAAAAATTTGATAGGTTTTAGAAAATGCTGATATAACATTAGTTAATTGGTACATGAATTATAAGTTTCCGAAATAGATATGTAATGTGATATTGTATTGATTCAGAAAATTGCCGCGCTGCTAACCTTTGTTACTCTAGTATCCATAAAAAAGGTCACACTTGGGACGAAAATTTACCGGATTCTTGGAAAATCTAATTATCCATACCTCAAACTACAGTTGTGCCAAATACGAACTCTCCATCTCATTTCTTCAACTAAAGCCTAATGACGGCTTTCCTCAAAGACTGGACTATAAGGGGGAATGCAACAGCTCATTGAATTTTGCATTGACGGTGTTGCCTTGCGTTGTGGCAAAGCGTGTAAACACGCGTAGTTGCAGTTGACAATTATTTTGCACACTATCGTGGGCCGTAAAACTGCTGTAGGATATAACCGTTCAGTAGTATTGAATGGCATGTTATGCGGTAGCGAAAAAAATGTCGTTCATGGCATTCGCCTTGGAGCTTAGAATTTGTACTAAATGTTCAAGATTCAACATTATGACATACGAAGCGAAATGCCTAAAGTAATAGTGCAAAAACATGCAAGTATTGGGTATAAACACCGCCTAACTGAAAATGGATTGTGTAGAATGAATGTCACTGATCACAGATTACGAGCGCCTTTACTAGTTATTAGCATGATACAAACAGACGAGGTATAGCCACATGTTCTCACACAAAAATCTCGAAATTGGGTACATAAAAGCAATTACCAATGATATGGTGTAATGCTGACCCATTTCAAACTTTCCTCGCGTGACCCTTTTTTCGATTTCCATCCATGGTTCTGTGCAACAGTGCCATAAATATTGGATCGGTAACGGCAAAAGTATCTTCGAATCGCCATGACAGAGTCATAAGTTGTCGCTGTCGATTTTTATTTAAATTTTGTCTTTACTACGAAATAATTTTAAGACATTTTATCGGAAGGTTTAAATTTTATATCATAAAATTATTGACAGTGCTTTCTACAGTGACATTTTTGGGTGCAAAGTTTCCTCGTTTCCAGCGCTCGTCTGTATGAAAATTTTATTTATAGAAAAAACTGTTCTATTAGTTCAAATAAAAAATAATTAAAATCATAGAAACTATAAGCTTTTCCTTTATTTTTAGATACAAAACTCGAACACTTTTATTAATAATATATCCTTCACATTGTAAAAAAAAGCTGAAAGTTCTTCGAATGAAAATTCTAACGCGAGGGACTTTTTAAAAAAGTGAGAATGTTGTCTTTTGAAAAAGACGGTTCACTTTAACAAGTGTAGTACATCATTCAAGGCATTTTAGATCATACAATTGATCTTTAAATGCTCCTGCTCCATAAGCAGCCCCTTTCTCTCTTTTGTTTGCAGCTTTAAAATTTCCTACATAGATTTTCAAGGTTCTTCGAAGCCTCTAACTCAATACAGTACTTTGTATTTCCTTTTTCTTCTGCATTCTAATATCACGTTGCTTGGTAATTTCTTTAAAAGTGTCAATCACATGTCTTTCTGTTGGAGAGTTAAAAGTTAAGCAGTGTGTCTCGTGCGCATGCGCGAGCGTATTTTTAATTAGTCAGTTTTGTAATAGAGTCTCTCCGCGAAAAGAAAGAAATGTATATCTTGAATGTTAAAAGAAAAGAAGTTTTGTGTTCATCAATTTTGTTGAAATAAAAATATATTACATAACGCTACTATCAACTATTTTCTACATATTAGTATCGTAATCTATGGATTATTCAAACTTGTAACATAGGCTTGCAGTGAGCCATACAAAATATCTTACTGGTACGTCTAGAGAGCCACTACTCGTGAGCATCAGGATGGCTCCTTCAAAGTTCTAAAAATTAGAAGTTAGACAAGCGGGGAACTTTTCCATGATATATTTACATATCTTGAGAACATATTTAAATAAATAAAAAATTCGATTTTCTTTTTTTTTTGTCAAAACATCTGCATAGGCTAACCTTAAATAATTAAAAATCCTTAAAGACAAAACATCAGAAAGATAAATCATATTTATTTTTGTTTCGTATCTTTAGCAATCGAATAAATACAATTTTCAATAACTCCGTCAAAGGAAATGTATTAATTCTAATAACGTTTAGTAATGGAATATCAAACCTTGTCGAATAATCTGTTCTCCAGGCAGGAACGTGACAGGAAACATAGCATCAAAAATATCGCATCGTTCAGTTTCATCAAGGTGAGCAAATAAGACATTCTTCACAATTGCCTTGCTCAACGCAGCCATAGTCTTGTAATTCTTAGGTACAACTTTCTTGACATAACTTGTTGCATCCTCTTCTGATACGGGCTCTGCGGATATTCCTCCACGGCGTCTGGGTATTTGTGGTCCTTGCTGACCCGCAGGAATATCTTCTGTGTCCTCGGGACTGGTTGCGCTTTGTTGCTTAGCATCGTGTGCTTGTTCCTTTAACAAACATAAAAAATAAACTAATTTTATAAGACTCATCGCACAAATTAATGTTCATACAATTTGCAAAATAGCTTAAATCTCACAAAGGTGAAAGACGACATTAGTAACTCCGATTCTTCATTATTCAGTTTACAAATGGATAACAAAATTTTCGTATATATAAAAATAGCTTACTCTGTTAAAATTATACAGGGTGCTTCGTAATTGCCATACACGGTGAATCAATACAGGTTCAGGGTGGCCCTCTGAGTAAGAATCCGTAATTCGCTTGGTCCTACGTTCAATAGTTTTTCTACAAATTGAGTTTTACTTCGGCCAATCAGAAGACAGCTTTGAGCGAGGTGTCGCGACGCCTTCAACAATGGAATACTTTACAAGACTTCACTATAGTTGGCTGAGTTCGCTTAGTACATGTGGCAACGATAAACAAATTTAAAGATCCATTTGATTGTCTGCCGCCCATAGCATT
>JAYRCB010000659.1:60324-97477 GCA_036026315.1 Trachelus stipa
AGGTCCTTTGAGTTTGAGTTATATCATCAATAGCTCGATGCTCTTTGCCTATTGGTCGCTGCTCGCTTCTCGCTTCCTGCTGCTTTCGGTCTGGATGAGCCCTTACTTATTACGATTTTGAACGGCGCGCTTTTAAAATACAAGCTACAAAGGAATTCAATCGAACAAATTATCATTGCTATAGCGATTCCAAACTATTGCACCTCAAAGGACCTTGTTTTTCTAAACGAACGTTTCAGTAAATTTCATCGTCCGATTTCTAAATCGAATAAACGCGATAGACATTGACAAACATTTACGAAAATTTTGCAATAAAATAAACATTGGACCTTAGACAAGTGAAACGATTCTCACAAAAATAAATAGCGAAATTAAAATAATGAACAAACTGTCTCTGCAGGTCAGCAGGATCTCGCATCGTAACTCGATCACCAATTTAATCGAACACGAACAATACTTTTTCTAGGGTACAATCACTAACACATAAAAACAAAAATTGTTCTCATTACAGTTTTTCCCATAAATGAACGCTTACCAAATCATGTCGGAAGAGATTGAGATTCGAGTATTTAGCCCTTCCAAGACAAACGCCACTCCTTTCAGGTCCCCGAACCTTCTCAGCAACCCTCAGGAGATTTCTCACGTATTTGCAGTACGCCTTGGTCTCTTTTAGGTGGTAGTTCCTTTTACGCTAACCAGATCGCACCATCCTTAATCTATTTTCTGATCTTCACTAAAAAGTACAATCGCTCTCGATAACAACGGGTTGTGCCAACTTTGTCGACCGTCCAGATAAAAGTCACGGGCAATTTACATGCGTCATTCACCAAGTCATCATACTTGAGAGTTGGAGGCTTTTCCCTTCGCTAATGATGTGCGACTGACCCTGTGGAACGCTCTTTATATTCTATCACGAAAATTCGAATTGAAGACTGTTCTTACTTTGCTACGTAAATTGATGACAATATTCATTTGCCTTTTCGAGGTTATTTAATATGGACTTCCCAGCTCGCATTGCTTCCCCAGTCCTTGAAGTACGTGGACCTTCCCTGGACGCGTTTCCTCTACTCCCACAATACGAACGACCCCGTTCCGCTAGAGTCACTGAATAGTGATATTCTCCATGTCACAAGATATATGTATATCCGTGCACCCTTCTGAACGTCTGTATTCAACATTTCGGACGACCCCGTGAACTGATCGAGTTGAAATTTACGCAAAAGATTTATATGATGTAGTCACACATCAGATACTCAAGATTTCTGACTCGGTATTTTCGCCCTTAAGAAATTATATTTTTTTGCAACAGCATAATAAGATGGCACCTCATGCTTCATATAGTTGCGTTAGATTCAAAATCAGTTTTTCTAGAAATTTTTGTTTATCCCATTTATCTACTTTTAATATTTTATTAATACAACGTGTAAAACCATTGTACGCATTTTACGAATATTGCGGAACTCGCTGTAACATGTATCTAATGCAAGATTAGGATCTGTCTGTATCGCCCTATATGTAAAACATCTATCGAAGACAATCAGTTTTCTTCTACCGGCATTCTGGTAATAATCATGCCATATCTGTTTGGATCCAGCTAAAAAGAGTTTTGTACATTGATTCCGCTGATTATTGTCGGCTACATTGAATATAATGTAAAGTAATATTTCTTAAAACGCTGTTTCCTTTGTAATATAAGAATGAGATTAAGTTTAGATAGAAAGCATAACTGTAGGTTGTATTAAGTATCCAGCCGAAAGCTGTATTTTTAATTTAGCGCGAGAAGAGCTCTTTCGACCTTCTCGAGCTTTTTTTCTCCTGTTCACCCAAAAGTCTCTCTGTCTCATAGTGGGCTTTCTCCTCCTCCAGCATCCCAGGTTCTCTTGGCTGAGGAGGACTCAGGGATTTTTTTACCGAGTTTCTACTTTCTTTAGCGTTTTTTTACCCTCATCGTTTTTCCCCTCTGGCGCCCTTTTGAACGCCAGATGAAAGTACTTCTTTTGAGAGTACATGCAAATATATATATATATATACAAAAATGTAATGTAATATTAAATAAAATGCGAAACGATCATGTTACCCTCGTTACGTATTTCATCTTTCGTCGCGCTACTTTCGCATCTTTCTCGCACTCGAAACATTTCATCCGGTAAAAACAATCTACCTATGTATCTTCTAGAGGAAATAACAAAACAGCTATTATCGTATTATTATCATTAATACTGTAGGTGATATGCGAATTGTCAATAATACATTTATTGTTACGCAACAAATAGTTCGAGCTTGATAAACGTTGATATCAATCGATCATTAGCAGATTTAAATTTATCAATCGACGGTTGATAATTTTTGTGGCGCCATCTGTGACATATTTTTCGAAGTTTCGTCGCGACTGTAATACGTATTGAAAGATCACGCAATAGAGATCGTGTCACGCTCTTTACTTCAATAATCAATCCACGTCAACTGGGTTTGGTCCATGATCCTCTTGCATGGGAGTAATCGCACAAACGATGGGGTCCTTGTTGGCGCATACAATAGTTCTGGTAGCTCGTCAATGGGGTATTGTCGCGTGCATGAAAGGTGTCGTGACGTTGCAACGGTTTAAGGTAACGCGTGGGTTTGTTGGCTACTAGGGAGTTGGGTGGGGTGGGAGGGGGGGGGGTGACGGGGGGTGGTGGCTCTGTTGGTGCTTGTTGGGAAAGTAGGTAAGGGTGGGCTTATGATGGATGAAGGGGGCGTGGACAGCATCTCGTGTTACTAACTTCAGTGGAGAATTGTTTTCGGACTCCACTCCTGGTACATTACTGTATTGCTCAAAGCTAAACAAAGTCAAACAAATGTTTGCCGACTTCGAGTTCTATACTCAGTTGCGTATCCGTTCCAGGAAGTTTCAGGTGTAATTAATTAGGATTTTACATCATTTTCAAAGGTACCCAGGGTCTTCGCGGAAATTAAATATTTTTCTAAGTTTTCATTGTATTTTTTTTTCTTTGTGGTATTTTCACTTATCGTTAAATTTGTATGACACTTTACGAGATGTACTCGAAGTAGTATCAACAAGTATTTGCTCCTTGCAATTGACGAAATGTAATGGGAAGAGCTAAGAAGTATCAGCTGCAAAGATAGAATTGTCAATCTAAGAGAATAGATAGGAAATAATTGAATGGTTTGTTTCTTCTAGTATTAAATATTATTTATTAACTTGACAAACCACGTAATGGTGTTATTTATGACAATCGTATCATTCTAATCTAGGTCAATTGATTTTTCTCGTCGCTGTAATCCCCTTTCGGCAAGCAATTTTCTTTCGTAATCACTTTTCAGGAAAATTCTTAAGTAAAACTTTTGAGATTTCCCGAAATAAAATATTTCCAGAGATACCCAACCGGTTCATCACGGTTTAATATGTCTTGGTTAATTGTTTCGGGAAAATTGTTCCGTCGAGAATGACTTCTGCGTAGAATAGAATGAAGAATATCGATGGACTCGAGATTATTTCCGAATGGGGAAACATTTATTTGACTTCAAAAACAAATGAGGCTGACTTCATTCGATTTGTTTGACGAAATTAATGTAAATTAGTTTTAGCAACTGGAAAGTGCCAACCCCACCCGTACCTCCTCTCCATCCTAATGAACAGGTACACCGATGAGATCAGTCGAAAAGTAACAATGCAATGACATTCGATGCAGTCAATCGTTAGGAGCTTATTCTTTCATAAAGAGTATTTGCATTTAAAGTGCTTTTCTGAAAATTGCGAATTTCACACTGCCCATTACCTAAAGAACCTCTAGGATCATATATCGATGTGTTTGCAGTGTCGATGATGATAAGAGTTTCTAAAAAATTTAGCAAAATCAAAAAAAATACAAAATTTCTAATAAGCATTTTATGATAGCGGCAAAAGCACAAATAATATATTACGTCAGGTAATTTTTTTTATTATATACCTGTACCATACTAAAATAGTAACGCCTAAGATTATCTTCGATATGGTAACCCAATATTGTATCCTATTAAATCGATACCGCTACTTACATTTAATCGTTAGATTTTTAACAAAATATCCTTGTTCGTAACTTTGTCGTTGCTTTAAGGCAGTTCGGAAGAATAAAAATCTCTATGGGCATTGTACCCACTGCATGAAATTTGTAGTGACTGATGATTTTTATCATTTAAAAAATTCGACTCTTCAGACGACGTGAACTTTTAACGTCTAAAGCGTCCTAACCTTTTAGCTAATTATATATTATGAAAGAATAATAAATATAATACAATTTATATAATATGACAAAGTTTCGATTGCATCCGTTCAGTATTGCAGGGTTATTAATGCTTTTGGAAAATAATATCAGTAGCAGCGCGAGTGGAAACATAATTTTGCGAAAACGCTAGCGTGTAACGACGAGCTGGCCAATAGTCGTAATTATTATAGGAAAAGTCCATTAAGAGCGTTTGGCTTTCTCTAGACGGTATAGGAGCTCTCGCTATTTCTTATGGGCTTTCTATGGTGGTTTCCAGAGTATAGTGTATAACTGTTCCGTGTTATCTACATCTTCAGTTATTTCTCGGCATTCATGGTTATTTCACCCTCTCCGTGAAATTAGGATGTGTCCACTCTAGTCGAGGAGCTCACCGAGACTTTCGTGGTCGCCAAGGGGTCGGAGGTCGACAGGGGTGCAGACTTAGGCAGGGACTGTGCACTTCTCTCCGAGATCCGTAACACACCCTTTCTTACAGTCTGTTCTCTTTACTCTTTTCTTTTCTCTTTCTCTCTCTTTTCTCTTTTTCCACGGGACGCATCTACCTATATAAGCCACGGCCACTGCCTTCTATGAGTTCCTCCTGTTCTACCCCTTGGTCCGCCACCACCCAATAGCGCACGTTCCATTTCAGACTCGAAGGACCTTCCCATCTTTCGACCTCTCAACCTTTCAACCTTCCTTTCCCTAGCTTCCACTTACTGTACTAAGCCTCTTCTTCGTTAGAGGTGCCCAAAACGAAAGGAATCTGTGCCTTTTTCAGAAATTCTTTTGTACTCGTCAAAATTGTACAATAAATTTTAATAATCTAGATTTAATTGTACTTTTATTATATCTTCATCTTAGACCAAACATTATTCATTAGTTTTAGTAAATATGTTTGAGATTGACAGATATTTTTGACTAATAATTGTTAATTGATTGTTTATTGCTTAAATCATTTATCGAGAAGCTAAAATATTATCATAGTTATAAAGGCGTGGACAGCATTTTGCACTATTTGTTTGTTTCATTATTTAACAAAATCGTGAACGAAGATTTTTTCGTTTTTTTTTTGACAAGACATTTCTTATAAAAGTTATTTTGGTATATTTTTGGGAAAAGAGTGAGTACCACTGTTAGTAAATATTTCGAGAGAATGTTCCTTGCCAGACTTTTCGGTCCACTGACTGGCCTTCTGCTTCGAGTGACCATACCAACCGATGGCTCTTCATATCTCTATATTTATGCTTATATATATACCGTATATATGCGGTTATGGTTTTCTTACATTCCTCAAGCACACTGAGAAAAAAAGGGAAAGCCCGTTTGGTAATAATTGCTGTCATATTATACAATTTTTAATTTACATAGTAATGAATGCAATAGATCTACGAGATAGTATTATCCAGTTGAATGCATCTGAAATAATGTCGATTTCTATTTTCAGTGTAATTTCTCACATACGTTTACTGTAGAATTTAAGAATTTATACAAGTTTTCCTCTATTTGAAAGAGGTAGCCGTTGCCATAAAGCTACAAATTATCCAATATAATATAAAATAAGGAAATTAGTAAATAATACTATAAAGTTCCCGATATTTACTTAAGTAGTAACATCCTTCGAGAGAATATGAGGGCAATTTTTACCAAGCAGAAATTTTAACTTATTCTCAAAAGCATAATAATTGATTCCATATCAGTAGCGATAGATTGGACGAACTAATAGCAGACGGTGGACAACCGTTGGACCTATGTAAATAGCTTTTTGCTATTTTCTTCCTCAATTTGAAAATTTAGTTTCTTCAAAGTGCTTGTCTATTCATGGTGTGGTGTCGATTTATTCATGTTTTAATTTTTTTTCGATTTGGTCCAATTCGGATGTTACTGTTACCAGTCAATGACCGTAATCACTGACCAATCACAATTATCAGCGCTCAAGCTAAGCCGCACCCGAATCCGTAACGGCTCGTGAATCACCCTGATATTTCCATCCAAAATGTCTATAGGAAACTCCAATATACATATACCATTGCGTTAAAGATTTTATAGTCTTGCTGTATTTTGTGTACTATGCTGTGTAGAAATTGTGTGTAGCTCGCTTGTGGAAATACATTAACCACTGAGTTCAATTAAAATTTGCAACATCCGGTGTATAAACGTTGTTACATAATTTTATTCTGGATTAACGTTGATGAGACAAAGTTTAAATTACTAAACTATTAATTAATAACTCAATGATTCCGATCATTGCACAAATATAGTTCAGCCCATTAATAATGGTCATTGATGAAACATAAACAGTCTGATAAATAAAAGAATCGTATGCATAAAAATATTTAGTATGAAACAGAGTGACTGCAGATCAGAACTGGAAATGGTAGAAACTTCTATGAATACTGAAGGCCAATAGTCTTTTCTTATGCCGTTATTCCCAATATGGTAGAAAGTAAAAAATTATTATACTGGTCAAGAAATAATTATTCTCAAAGTATAGTGCGGTTCAACATGCAAAATAGCACAATTTAATATAATAAAATTTTTCTCATTCATGTCGAACAGGAATATAGTTACTAAGCAAAAAAACAAAAATTACAATACAATAGTTTATTTCGTATTATAATGGGCCATGATAGATTACTATACTGTTTTGTAGTTTGACATATTAATTTATATAAGTTTCTTAAATTATGTATATATGAGTATCTGAGATTCTTAAATTTTTACCACCCTCTTCTTTCTCAGTAGATGCATCCATTCGTTTGGTAGTTTCTTCCATAACAAAGGTATATCATCCTTAAAGTTCGTCTACTGCCAGCGCTACTGCAGAATGACATTTCTAATTCCGGATTGTGTTTCCATCATCCACTGGTAATGAAATCTTGACAAATCACGTTCCAACATATCCTTTGCCGATGAAATACTCTCTCTAGTTTACAGATCCCTTCTATCTATTAATCCTGTTGTAGATACATATTGTTCTGTTTAAAATTGAAACTACTTTAACCTGGAAACGGATCACACAATTTTATTTTCTAATTTAAAAACCTTGGGCTCAAATCTTTGAGACGCCCCTGCGATTACTTTTATATTAAAGGAATTAGTGGAAGCAAATTGGTTAATTCTACTCTACGAAACTATAGTTATCAGAAATATAGGGTAAAATTGGATTATGCCAGTAGGTCTGGTAAGCTGGGGCACTTTGCTTTTAAAATTTTATAAAATATTAATGCAGTCTAATAAAATATTAACAAAAATTATCGCCATCTTCAATTTTACGACGAACAAGCTTTTTCTTCGTAATCTTGTTCTGACTAAAATTTAAAGGTTTGTTCCACCGTATTTACAATTACAAAAACATCGCTATTTCTGTTTAAGCGTTTCGCGTGAGCTGCAAGCAAGTTAATGATTTTAGTATATTTTGTGGTTGACTTTACGCTGACATTCGTCGATTCTGTGTTCGCATGCAATATTAAATTTTACAAAAATGTCATGATAACATTTCTTCCATATTTTGTTCATATGTTCATTGTTATCCCTCGTACATTATATGATTATCCCATATCTTGACTGTGGATAAATATTTGCAATGCGATCAATTAGTTTTTCATCACCTTATATATCGCTGATATAAATCGTATATATTTCACAGTACATTGTACATCGAGTGCACCGATTATTACATTATCAGTGTAAACTCAATATGCATTGGTCGAAGGGTGCGTTAGTTTATCTAACGCAGCCTCTTCCTAATAATAAATTTGTTGGTCTCTAAGTTAATCAGAGCGTAATATTGGCTAGTCTCGCTTTCGGAGGATGATAATCGCATAGTAGGATCTCATGTCGTATTGTAGGTGTAAGTGAGTTCGGTTAGGTGGTCTTGTTTAAAGCGCTACTCGAATGCCTACAATCAACTGGGTTTGTCCGCAAATAACACTGTAGGATGATTATGATTGAATAAGGTCCGTAATTGAGGATATTGAGCAATTATATAAATAACACACAAGAGCTTGTGGCCCGGGGTGTTATTTCAACGTTGTAGAGAGGGTGGACAGGCGGGCGAGTCCACGAGGGTCGCCGAGGGTGGCTGTAAGGGCTGTAAGGTGGGATAGAGGCCGGAGGGGTGCCGAGGGATGGTCAGGGGGGAAATTACAGTGCAAACATTACCAACAACGTAGTAGTGCTACTCTACGCGCACACCCGTTAGATGGGGTGGAACGAACGATCATCTCGAATTGCTATGCGCAAAATTTCGCTCTACGTCCCACTTCATTAACGCTTGCTACGATTAATAATTAATTCTATCTCGACGCAACTTTTCTGCTTGGCTTCTAAAATACTATATACATTATTCATTCTTTACTTGGCTCTGTATGAAAAATGTAATTGGTCAGCCTGACTGGATTTACAATTTTGTAAATATTCAATGTAGTATAGTCACTCGTGGAGGATACTATATTTATATAAGGGTTCGATTCTTCCATGAATTGTACGGATGAAAATATAAATTTAGGGGATGAGAATTTTCTAAAATAGTGTTTTATCTATGTAGCAAACTAGTGTGATTGGTTCACATATTTCACACTCGTGTCTTATATTCTTTCGTACTAGCTAGATGGAACAGCTTTTGTAACAAATGCTCAAGGAAAACGCCGTCTGACTTTTTTTTAACGAGAGATGGCACGGTTAAATTGCCTCAAAAATATTTTTAATGGATTTCCCCTTCCTTGAAAATATTGTGTGTCTATTACGTCACTATCGTATATCTTGAGGCAATTTTACAGTCATTTGTTACAAAAATATATGTATATATATTTTTTATATTTCTGGTACCGACTAGATTGGAAATAGTTGAAATATATTTTGGTAGTTTTTTCACTGGCGGGAGATTTAAATCGAGTCTATCTTTATTGCGATTGAAATATACATATGTGCTCGGTTGGTGTCCACGATGATGACGATTGAATATTTACAGTGTACGGAAAACTATTATCTGAGAATTCTCGTGCAGAAAGGTCTAATCTTGGTTAATCAAGATGCCGTGTAAAACGTCTCGCGAAGGCGTAAGCAGACAGGCGCCAGGGCGAACTTGAGTCTGGCTCCACCGTTAATGGACGAGACTGAGTTCATTCTGCGTGGTTCACCCTTTCGCATTCTGCCAATACGATCGTCTAGCAGTGTGGGGGCTCCACGTGGATTGGAAGTGCCAAATTTATCCCCAGAGAAATTACACTCACCATATACGTAAGGATTCTTACATTATACTCACTTTTCGTCTTTTTTTTGCTTTTTTTTCTTGGCAGGGTCACCAAACCGCCAAATTCCTTCTGTTTCCTATACTTCTTCCTATTGCTCTCAGACCATTCAACAGTTCCTCTATGTTAAAATTCCAAAAACTAAGAAATTAGTCATTACAGAAAATTTTATTAGAAACTTGTTACGACGTACATTAGATGTTTTATTGATTAAAATTGTTAATGGCAACAGTGTCGGATAAGGGAAACGAAGATCCATAGCTGTCATACACGAGTCAAAATGTTCATCTACGTTCTACTTTAACTTTTCCTTCTTCCGAAAAGTACACAGTAGTACACATCCTTTTAAAACTCACAAACCTTGGAGTTTGTGATATTTAAAAGGATCACAATAGGGTTTTTTTTTATGTGAGAATTGTGTCCCTACTTTATGTCTCAAATAGGCAGTTACTGGAAAATTTTCTTGATTGATATTCAAAGGAGGAGCTCACAGGACCCTCGTGGAAAAGTTCCTGAATTAGGAAAAAATGAAAGAACACAATTCTCATAATGTACAATTAATTGCTTTATGGTAACTCAAAACGGTTACCTATCCAAATATAGTACTTCGTTTTTTTACTTAACGAAGTTGGAGGATCATCATAATGATAGTATTCCTATTTCGGTAAATACCACCCATGTCGTTCATTACAAAAATATTTTTGACCTAAGGTATTGTCTTTGAAATAAGCGGAAGGACAGAGATCTATCTTTTTATGAATTTTCATATATCATGTTGTTTAAACACAGTAAGAAATGAAAAAATATTCAAGATTTTTAATTTATAAATTATCGTAGTAATGTTTCATGTAAAAGAAGCATATCCTAGAAATTGTATACACTTTTACCACTTGGAAATAAAATTATCTCGAAAAATATACGGCTATCTTCACACGCGAAGTATATCTTTATAGTGCAATTTAGGCCACTTTCATTTTGTACATCTCGCTAGCTAGACGTTAAATAATTTTGAAATTATGCATGCACGATCATTAAGCACCTACGAATAATATATACAAAATTCAAATTCGTATCTTTTAAGTGCCCTGGTGCTCCAACCACCTTAACTTTGATGATCATCCAGTATCCTCAGTCGATCTCTGTTGTGTCTTATTATTTAGTACACAATATTCCTTTTGTCTACACGTGACGATAGACATAATTAGTTGATTTATAATTATGTGTAAATTAAATTAAACCGATCATTAATAAAATTATTCAATTATTCCCAAATTTAGCAATCGATAACAAATGTTTGTTACTATTACCAGTTGAACTCGTTCGGGCTTAAAAAATGTATAACTTCCTATAGTGCATTCTGTAAATTTTAATATCACCTAGAAAATGTTAATAAATAACTCCGTGCTTATGCATGACAAATTAAAAAGAATTATTTTATAAATGAATTTTTTCATTTTTTTTTATGTTTCGGCAGGACATAATAGTTCAAAACAGATCGAAATCGAAAATGGTGGGATACATTTCCTATATGTGTACTAACACAGTCAAATATTAGTGAGCATGTGTAGACTTGTATATAGACTTGTAATATAGAACGAGAATTTATACCGTACGATACAGATGGTGCAGATGGCATGCACGTAAATTTCCACATAATTATAATATTATTATAATTAAGACGTGCATAAGAGGGTTCTTTAGAACCTCCAAGTCTTTGGTACCCACACGAAAATAATTTATAAATAATACATACAATATATGTAATATAGTTCATATATAATTAATATAATTTTAAATATATTTCACATACATTTACACATATAAATTGATGCATATACGCGGTAAATATTTATTACCTATTTATTTTATATATTGTATATATAAATATGCCAGGCGGCAGTTTCCAGCTCATGTGGCACTCACAACGTCAAGATAATATTTAAAAAAAAAGAAACTAAACCTTGGACATGTGGCATTGGAATTCTAACCTAATCTAACCTAACGTACTACTTCTTAGCCCATCACAACTCCGAGTATCCAGGATTAAAAATTTTTTTGGAAAAAATCGGTATGGCTGCCGCCAATTGGTCCTGGAAGCTTACGATTGACATAAAAGTTTTCCAGGATCGACCTGGAACACAACAGATGTCCTGAAAATTGCCAATACGCATCGAAAGAAGTCTTGGAAAACACCTCTCAATATGATTATAACATGTAAACACATATATTTAATGTATATGTCTGCCCACATATCAATCAATTTACATTACATATATTTCATGTATACATGTGTAACATATATATTTTCATGACAACTGCATCGAAACTTCAAGTTTCAGTGTCTCTACAGCCAGTCTAAACAAGCTAATTTCAGGGTAATGCCGCAGACAACCATTAGCGGGTGTGTAAATTGCGAATGCTTTGAATCAGCGAGCAGAAACATTCTCGTTTTTGTAAGTCAAATTCATTGTTTATTTCAGCCCTGTTACTTTCTTATTTGTTTGTTTGTTACTTCGGTTTACTTATTTTATTTTCATAAATGACAGTTCTAATCGTGCAATCATCACAATTTACGCATACGCTAATAGTTCGCCACACCATCAGCCTTAAATAAACTTGTTTCTGATGGCTGCTCTTACTGAAACTTGATTTCAGTGCAGGCATTCATGAAAAGTATTGTGTGTAACACAGGATAAAACACGATTTCAAACTTAAGGTGATGTCCGTAGACGCGCTTACGGCTCGAGCAGCCAACTTTATCTTAGTCCTGAAATCATCTTGTTTCATCCATTGTCACACAATATAGTATCAATATTGATTCTTATATTTATTTCACATGTCATCGCATTGTGTTTTATGGAAATAATTAATTGTAATCTGCTTCATCATTTCCGTGTATGTACTGATCGATAGGGCATGCATATATGTATATGTTGACTTATATTTACGGTATATGTATATGCATTATATATATATACTGTAAATATAAACAAATCTATTTGACATATAATTTGTATATATTTAATATACAAATAATGAAGATTTTTATAGGTTTTGCATATGATTAACATATATATAATCTATGTACGTGAATATATATATGTACCGACATATATTTTTAATTGCGTATAATATATAACATTTAATGCTTAAGGTAAAAGTTTACAATTCTTAACTCATTGGAACTCACATGGTATATACGTCATTTCTAAATGAGCTTCCTTCGTTAAAATTACTCCCATAGTATAAATAGATGACTTTCTCAACAATACGGAACGAGATAAAATTTAAAGAAATTTCATAAACGTACCAACATTCAGTGATGCGAAGAATTATTTAATGTCTTTTACAAATAGCTCTATCAGTTTTAAAGAAGTTCATAAGATTTTATTTAATACGGAAATACCTATTTAAAATTACGTTCAATTTTGTTAAGCGAGTTAAAGATGCGTGATGTAATACATGTTATGTAATTTCTGTTACAGCATTTGGGTAAGGGGGATTGAATCAAATTATTGAATAACTGAATCGAATTATTGAATAATTTAGTGCGACGTACGCACGAACACAGATTAATGTTTAAAGTAGCCTATTTGCGTTTGAATTAACAGTTGCCAGGAATTATCGTAAGTCGTATTAACTTCAATTGTATTCATGCATTTTCGATTAATTAGATTATTTGGTCTTTGCGAATGAACCGCTGAAGTACTACAGTGATTTATTTTTTTATCTCAAAAATTTAATTGCGATCGATATCATTTTATCGGGAATGATTTGGGTTTAAAAAAAAGGTAGAATAAATCAATGGAAATGTGATACCAATACAGCTGAACCGCGGAGGTAGTGTATTTTTCAGGGGTCACTTCCTTACTCGTTATAACGTAAAGAAGTCCCCTGCATATATATGTATACTCATTCATATTACTCTTTACCTTGAGATATGTTTGTAATAGCATCTTTTATTTTTTCATCAGAATCATTTTAATCTCAATAATCAATGGGATTTCAAAAGAAATTTTCTATTTGTTAAATCATTGTAACTAATATTTATATCCATTGGAATGAAATTATAATTAGAGATTCTCAGCCATGACTTTTAAAGGATCATATTAAAACTAATTACATGTTGATCATACCGAGGTAAATTAAACATAAATAAATTTTATTCGCGTGTAATAGGTGTCGCGTGTTTTCAAACTATAATATTGGAAACAACTTTCGGGCTAAACAGCGCCTTATCTAATGAAAAGGTTTAAGGGCATATAGGCTGTGCAGTTCAGTCAAAGAAGCAGTTAGTAAAAGCCAAGAAAGTATTTCATATAATTATTCGAGATATAGGTTGTTTTAATGCGACGGCATTTAAACAAATAAATTTATTCTTACGTAACTTTGATTTTTTTCGATGAAAAACTTTTTACAAAACTGGCTTGTGGGGAAACTTATAATAACAAATCAATTTCTTAATAATTATTGTTATTAATTTTTCATCTTAATAATACATTATTCTTAGTAAAATCAATGATACCGACATACGTTGTATCTTGAATAGCCGTATTAAATATTTTGTTTACCCTGACGCTTTCCTGACTGGACTGTAAAGCCTATACATCCTCAATGTCGACATTTCAGAATACTGTAATTTAATAAGCATTATTAAGCCTCGAACGGTTGCAGCATAGAAAGTTTAAATGGGGGCCTAAAGGCAGTTCACGTTTTGCGAGGATCCACGCGTTATTAGCTTCATGCTGCGGCACGTGATTAGTTGTGAATGGACGGTCGCGGTTGGAAAATTAGTCTCCGAAGGATAATTAACCGTAGTAATTAATCGTCTTGACTTGAGAAAGCCAAGCCAGAATACCAAGCAGTTCGGAAAAGCTTTTCGAAGAACGTTAAACAATGTTGACTGAAAAGGGTCTGGACCCTGGGGATCTTCTGCCATCGAGCTGTCTACCGGGTCACGAATTTCTTTCCTATTTATATAACCTGTTTAGGATATCTCGAGTTTTGTTATTTGGCTAACTTACTTATACAGCTAAAATCCTATAACTTTGAAATACCTCTGGATCGATCTTGACACTTGTCATCCATTTGATAGCACCGAATAATACTGGCACAACACGAATTATCGTTCGAAATGCCTTATTTTGGGGAATTATATTTTGATACTTTGATAGAGCTAATCGATGACCGTAGGTCGTTTCGGTTTGCAGAACCACAGAGCGACAAAGCCACAGTGCATCAATCTTCTGAAACGACGTGTTCGCCACTTAGTAGGCTGTCTACAGCTTCTACTGTAATAAATTGACCAGCTTGTACATATATGTGCATTGCGCAACTACGCTATCGCATTTAATGAATGCACCCTTTCTCGAGAGAAACAGCCGCTTTATGGTCGAGTCTATATATAATCCGTAGCGAAGCCATTTTGTGTCGTACTTTGATGTTATACAGTGTTTATATAGTTTTTACATTTATTACGAGGTATATGTTAACTTTGTAATACGCCTATCATTTCTACGTGAATTTTAATATTTATAACATCTATACAATATTATGTGCCATGATAGATACCTGTTAGCGTTTATTGAAATTTTTGAAACTGGGAGGGATAAATTTCTTCGAGAATTAAAAAGCCTTCTTCAGCTTATATTGATAACGGTATAGTTTAAGGCCGTTGACGGTGGTACTTGGTGCTTGTTGAGAGATTGAAGTAATTGAAAAGTTTTAACCGGAAAGTCACAACAAAGAGGAGTGTGTATAATTTTAATATAGCGTGATAGGGTTGACAGTAAATTATGAGTATGAGACAGCATGCTGTTATTTTTATATGATAAAGGAAAAAAAAGGTCTTCTGGGTTTCGCATTCTGTAAGTTGGTAGACGTGATCGTATAACATTGGAATTAAAAAATATTACACTTTCTATCGTTTTTTTTTTCAAAATTACGTCTAATAGATCTAACGTCTCATTTTATAATTATAATTTGCACTTGTCTGTCGAATATTACTTGATAGCCGTACTTTTATTTTTGGAACATCGGTGCTCCAATCCGCAAACGATGCACAGGTCCATTTCAGCCGAATGCTAAAGAATTCTTGCTTTGGAATGCATATTTATAACAGTTAATTAAGTTAAAAAGATGGAGACAATTTTTGTGTTATTTTTAACGAAGAAATTGTCTTTATTCCAAATTACAATTAATTGCCCTTTTGATTATATTAATTTCATTTTTTGATTCTTTAACGACCTTTTTTTGTATGCGAGTTCAAGTTTCAATTACAAATTCGTCTGTTCACTATAGCTTTATTAGCAAGAGATTTGTAAATAGAGCTCCTTTGTGTAACATAGGTATAACTAGAGCATTTGAGTATAATCCGTATGCTAAGTGGAGTCACCAAGTAATCTGGTAGCTATTGCAGAGACATTCTGATAAGGTTAGGGGTAATGAGAATTAATGATGATGATGGCAATCTGCGTGTGGAGGAGGTACCTTGGTATTGCGTCTTCGGTCAAATTACTTAGGATCTGCATTACTTTCTACAAGACTCCTGTCGGAAGGTCCTGTGCCTCCAGAGATAAATCTGGCAGGCGCTATTAAATATTTATACAGAAATATACGACGCAGTTATTGATAAATACGCTTATTCATTATTTGATGGTAATAAAATGTTTTACGATAAACTTTGAAGAATTAATTAGCTGCGTGTAAGGGTTGAATATAATAAGTTTACCATTTCGTTTATATAATTGATGTAATTTGCATTATAAAGATTATATGTTGTTCAATAGGCTATAGTATGAAAATGGTTTCAAATAATATCTCTCCATAGTTTGAACACATGTATATTACATTAATGAACAGGACATTAGATTAGCACTTCTTAATAAAGAAAGACTAACAGAATTAAGTCCCAAACTATAACAAAAATTTATAATCATTATATGTGGCTAGAATCAATCGCATTATTCTATGTGCTATGTAATTCTATTACATCTATGAATATACACATTAATTTAATACAAAACAATCCGAAATGATCTTCGTCGATATGTAGACATGTACATAGACAATTCTAATAGTCTTTAAGATTTAAAAGTTTGTATGAGATTTGACTGCACTGATCTTATTTTAATATAGTCAATTGCGTCACTTTCAATTAATGTTAACAAATAAATAAATAAATATTTATGGCCTGTGATACGCAGGTGATAGCGACGAATATTAATCCTCTCGTTGGTTAATTTATGAGATACCTTTTGTGAATAAATAGATATAGAGAAGTTCATCGCTCCGTTACTTCCAAATCCATACAATTTCGGTCTCTTACATCAGCCATATAGACAATTTTAATCGTAGGTATCCCACGTGGAATGTTCAAGGAACAAGAACAAAAAAGAAAACACTCAACGACACTTTGCTCCCCTAAATATGTTATGTAGAATGTAGCAATGAAATATTAATGAACAATAGACACTACATGAATGATGATGTACATATAATTACAATTAAATACCTCGTAGTGTAATACCTAAATACCGTTTATGAGACGTATACTGCGAAAGTGATGCGCACTCTGTGCCAGTCAGATAGCGAAAAGGGACGAGGAAGCTAGTACAACCTTGTGACAAATATCAAAGGAAGGGCTTAAACGATTCTATAGTGTCGCCCGTGGCGGTTTGGATTATTTGGAATTTCTGGGCACTGTCGATGCATGGTCATTACAGCATCCATTATGATCTTATTGATTTCCCGTTATGAGATTGTCTTTCTTTACAATTCCAAGTTACTCTATTGTATGTTAAATGAATTATATAGGCAGATTATTCATAATCTATATTCACTTATCAGCAATTATGTAAGTAATTTATAAAGAGCAATTTCATGCGCTGTTAACGTTTATTGTTACGCACTTTGCCGTTGGAATCAAGTTTCGAGCATAAACGTTTATTACGCTTGGATGGAGAATTTTCAGTTTCCTTGTTCTTTAAAATGAATTTGTACGATCGGTCATTCTCGTATAATTTTTTTTGAACAGCGAACGCTTGTTAAATGTAATATCAAAAAATGCCTCTTCTTAGTTAGTAAACCTTGGGGCTCCACTTGAGGCCTTCGAGCCTGCGCCTTGTTTGCTTTAAAGTTCACAAAGTGAACTCCCCAAGAAGTTGGGTGAACCTGCATTAAGCTACTTCAATTTGTGTTAATCTTATACGCGAGAACGTTTCCGTACGCTCATGATTTCTCAAACCTCAGAATAGCCCTTGGGGCGCATTCGAAACCAGTTATAAATTTGAATAGACTTTACTTGCTAGAGATATTTCAAATAAATACTAAATTCTTAAAGTACGGTTGTATGTAAGAAAGCATGAAGTAATTATTTCCTGTTTTTACATACAACTGTACGAAACATATTGTAGTCTCCTATGTATTGACCATTGTTAAAAGTAAAGAAATACATACATTTGCGAATTGTATACGCATCAATTCACAATGATGAACTAATCGTCTAAAATAATTGAATAGCAAATTTACATATTTCAGTTATATACTTCAGTTATACCTGTATATTTTCGTTAAATATTTCGTACATGTTGGGAGGAAAAGGAGGATAGAAAAATATTTTATAGTAATCTTCGGTCACTCTTGAACCGAATGATTATAGGATTGATATAACGAAGTATTTTGCAATGCAAAGATTGTATGTCAAATATGAAAACCAGCATTGAGCTAGTTCGGTACTAAATCAGCTTGTCAAACTGACTAGTCGCCTAGAATGTTGCGGTGATGTCGGACATGTACGGACATTTTGCGGGAAAGCCCAACTGTCCTCACAAATACCCCGTTATATGTCAATGAACAACATTAATTTGAAATCAGTTTCATTGACGTTAAATTCCTATGGTTGGAAAAAGTTACATATATTATTATAATTTCTTAACCTTTAGTAAAAAGTGTAATTGTAATTACTGAATATTCAAAGAAAATTAACTATACAAATTCATAAATATAGTTTGGTTTGGTTTATGACAGAGTACATTATGTTGGTTACAATTTTGAAGTTTGCTCAATTATGACCTATTAACTTCTTTCCGGGACTTCGTCCGTCTTTTGCCTACTTGCTTTACATTTTCGACATGCCGTAAAGATACATAACCTATGGTACTCCTGAAGATTATAGTTATTTAGCAGTCAAAGAATTTTTAAAATCAATTTAGTGGTTCTGGAATTTTAAGGAAACGTACATAGGTAGATAGGAACATATAAATTTCTTCTTTTATATGTTTGTATAGATAGTATATTTATACATATATTTGCATATAGTATAATAGATACTAGAATAGAGAAAATTCGAATACTTAATATAATAAATTTATTTAAGATATTATGCAAAATCTTCCTGTCGTATATTAAAAGTAACCAAATGCCATTATCGTGGTCGTGGTTACGACAGTAGTAAAGAAAGTTGTCTGTTTGATTTTCACAAAAAGATTAATTTTCTTTATTTATCAAATGATATTTTTAATACGAAATCGAATGACATTTTTATTTGAACGAAGATTTTTTTTCCCATCTCATTAACCCCTCACATTATGACGAGGGTGGGTAACGTTGTTCATATAGAATTTTAAGGAAACATGTCAGTTGCCTTTTGAGGGAAAAATACGAGCAGGAGAAATTAAAAACTAAAGGGGAAACCTGTTAGCGAGGCACAGGAGACGCCGATGAAATCCGACGAGATCCAAAGATGAATCTTGGCGTGAAATGGAAGGAGACTTGGCTGGATGGATGTCGTTTTAACACGGAACAAAGCTTCCGTTAACGCTTGGACAATTTCATTACTCGAATCGTGAGCGTCGTGTAGCGAAACGACACTCTATTAAATGGCGTCCTGGCGGGCGCCAACGTCCTGGGTATAGACGTTTGCGTCCTGTCAGGACGAATCTATTTGCATAGTAATGGCGCCCGTCGGTCCCGCGTAGAAAAGCCGCAAATCGACGGGAAACAACACTTTGGATCATACCACGGATTTTCGAAAAAGCACCCTGCGCTCTATCCTACATTACCAAGTAACAATATTCACAGTATATTATGTGTAATGTGGCATTATATCTGTTTCATGTTACTCGGTACCATTTAGCAATTTTGCCATTTAAGCAAATCGGATTTAATATGTATTGTACCACTTAGGCTGTATTCCTTTACGATTGTCGTCATTAACGATGAAAGTTCGAACATTCTATACTATTGCATGGTATCTTATATACATGGAATATATTTTATAACATATAATTTATATATAACTTTTATATAATCCTTATATACTTTTTGACCTGAGTGTGCTTTTTTCCGTATAGAAGAAAAACATTTTTTGTTCTTTTCCTTTTTTGTTCCCTTTGTTTTTCCATTTGCTCTCATTGGATCCTCCCAATTAGAGAACTTCGACCTTGTCCTGCAATGAGACGTGATTTTGCCGAATCAGTGATCATTTGATCAGTAAGAAGGAGTAATTCGGAATCGTTGGAGCACATATTGGTCGCAGTAGTAACGGCATGCAACACCAGCTTCGCCAGCAGCGGCAGGCGACTAATAATCAGCTCGATCCTGCGAGAGTTTCCTTGCGTTACGGGTAAACTACTCGAATTATTATTGCTAATTGCATTTGCTCTCTGATATCTCTCCTGAGCGTCTATGGGGAACGGTCCACAGTGAAACTTCGAGAATCCAGCTGATGATCGATAGTATCGAAACTTTGAAAATGTTCAATCACTGAAAATTTCATTTTTCCACAATATTTTCGGTTTCTTAATATCGATTTGTTTGTACATTTTACGAATTTTTATCATCTGCTTACACAGGATTTTTCAGATTTAATCACGCGCGGATAGCAGATTTGAATTCTTCGTCAAAAAAAAACTTGTTTAACGAAAAATGAATATTAACGTTACATTTGAAAGGTACATGTTTGATTTATTTATATCTTATAAATGTGTAGTGTTAATAACCAATATTTTTTTCATTCGTTAATAGTTTTCACGTTTACGGCAGATTTGATAATATAAAATAATATGTTAATTTATTATTATATTATTGTTACTAGCAATGAATAAGTACCGTGGGTGTCATTGATAAAAGAAATGATTTGCAAAAGCACTTTTACTAAAAACAGCGACTGTTTTCCTTATTGCTTCTTAGACTTCTTTTTCTTCTCGAGGGCTAAAAAAAGATTTTTTTCTAAACGAAAAAATTTTCCATCCAATTTTTTTTTCCCGTGCGCCTTTTTCTGTCTGATAAAGATAGCGAAATATTCTTGAGGCTCAGACAACTCTTTTATTACATTCACCTTTGTTACGGAACGACGTAAAATTATCTTGGGTCGTCTAATTCATTGTCAAAAATTAATTATTGCCTGTTCAATTAATATCATCTAGGAATTATCAGTTTCAATGAATTTCAATTTCCCGAAGATACCATAATGAAATTTTGTATGCGAACTTTCATAATACAACCGCGAATATGATATTTCACCCCAATTAATTTAATTTTCAAAATGATGTCTCTCTCCTCTTGCCTAAATCCCTCTGTCATTTTAAGTTTCGATACCGATCTTCCTCGAGAACTTTCTTACAGTGTCAAAGGAAGCACCTCCTGGGGCAAGAGTCTGCGAAGGATAAAGGGCCACCTCAGGGAGGTAAATCGAGGGGGCGTTGGGGGAACGAAGATAAAAGAAAAGAATGAGACATAGAGAAGACACGTGGATACTTTATACGTACTTCCTAGAAAACAGAAGATTCGAGTGTTCTTTGGAGTCGAGAGCATAACAGATAACAGCCCTAGTGGAAGTTAATTACGAGGGGGTGGTAGCGAGGGAAGGTGGACTCATGGTGGTCAGAGGGGGGGGGGGGTTGACGGTGGCGATGTAGGTGGTGGTAGAGGTAGATGTGGGAGATGGAAAGGTCGATGGGCTGTTTGGCTCTCCTACCCTCTATCAAACCTTCCCCCTTGGGCTTCGCGTCGCTCACAAGCTTCAGCCGAAGCTGAAGCAAAGTCTGCTTCGTTGCCAGGGCACCGTCACACCCCGAGGGCTAGAGGGTTTCCAATTATAAGAACCCAGCGCGCCCGTCGCGACATCCTTTGCCCTCTAATTTCGGCACCTTGTTGTTTTATATCCGCTCGACAGCTGAATCGGTTTTCAGAAAATTTTCGCTGCTTGGAAATTCAAAATTCCATGGGATTTCATCATCCATTGTTTCCTGCCTGCTGAATATATTATATAATAATTTTTCTCGAATTGTATTCTCATTCTTTTTTTCTCAATTTTCGATCTGTTCTCTAGTTAGGAAAATCATGTGATGGTACTTGCAAAGCAACGATTCAAAGAGTAAGTGACCTTTATTTTTTAAAAGTCTGCGTCGGTAATTCAATCTTTTTTCGCCTGAACGAGATGTGATCAAATCTGAATGTCGATTGTATCGAGCTTGTGTCCTTATAACCATCTAATGAAAAGGCAAGGATGCATGCGTAGTAATTTCGCGACGTGAAGTCGATCAAGCGCGATTCCTCGTAATTGGTAAAATTGATCTCTCCACGGTGCCGCGGCACTGGGACTACAGGACTTCGGAGCGCTTTTCTACGGTATACAGATCTCTCAAACGCGTTACCATGGCACCTGTGCCCTAACTAGATATCGACGCTGCTTATTATTTTCCCATCATTTGCGTCACACGAGTGAGCGTTCGACTTCTTGGAATATTAGGGAAACAGAGATACTCTTGTACTTTTGCAGTTTTTTTTATTTTACTTTTTCTCTTTCGGTACTTTTCTTTTACGCAGAAACAAGCGAATAAGAACAACAAACCACAGTTATTTCTTGTATGCTTTCTTATTTTTCCGTTTCGTAGACGTAACAGGACACGAGTACATTTTTTTCTTTTGTATTCGTACGACGTCTGTACGACTTCTATACCATGTATCGAGCACCGAACATTGACGTCACACAATATTATTACAGCCTATGAATAGAATTATTCCATTTTCAAAATTCATACAAAAATAGTTCAATCTTCACAAACTCCCGTTATTTTCATTTAACTTACGATCGATTAAAAGCGCACATCACATATGGGTCTCTTACAGGCATTAATCCTACCAGTGCCTAACTAGATCCTAGTTGGGCCTTATCGAGGTAGTTATTTTAATTTCATATCAGTTCCCCTGTTAATGCTTAACTAGGCTCGAGGTAGAAATCAGTTCGATATTTGCGGTGAAAGTATCGGGAACTTCCTCAGTACGCTCACATGGGTGGCTTTGAATTTTGGTATCCATGACGATATTCCTATCGTGTTCATCCGAGTTAGTTTTACAAATAAATGAAATATGAAACGTAATTACGATATTGGCCATTACAATTCTTGACTGAAATAAATATTAGAAATTCGATTGATGGTTCAGTGGATACTGTATCGTACCCCATTTCGAGTACCCCAAAAATCGCAGGTTCGAATGCTGCTCCCGGCATCACAAGTAGGTTTCATGTCTATCAGAAAATAACACGTGCACATATTCCTTTTTTTATATATTTGATAGCAGTGATACAATTACAGAATTACGTAAATCGTATGTTCGATTTCTTTTAGCGAATATTAACAGTTTAATAAATTGTCTATATTTTTATACGACTAAAAGGAATTCAAACCTCACCCTTTCTCGTAAGCCTATACTGGCTTACGTTATGGCAGCCTATATGGGTCTAAGATAATAAAGCGTAACATTAATATATAGGCCCAAGATAAACTTCCAACATAGTTCTATTTTATTGTTAGGGCAAGTTAACTTGGTCGAAATTATCGCCCAGAAAAAATGTCTTTCCTCGTAGATACTTCAGTATGTTTTATGCATGAGCCACATAAAAATCAAATACATCCGTTCTCGCGGATTTGTCAAAAGGAATAGCCGACCACACAGAATTCAGAAAAGTAACATGTAATCTCCCAAAATAAAAGAAACTCAAGTATTATACCGAAACGAAATCAAATTATATTCAGGAACCAAATGAGGTTCGAGTATTTTTCAAAATTGTAATTTCTCATAAACTCCTGATAAATTGCAATTATTTGCGTCCCATGTAAACGTGTAAACCAGCACATAACTACGTTCTAAAACATACGAGCTTTCTAGTCTGACTGTCTGTGTGTGTGTGTGTGTGTGGGGGTGCGCACGCCTGAGCGCCCAGGGGTGGAAACGGATGATCTCTGCAAGTTAATTTGTAACTTGAGCTTCGTGTCAGAGGATCAGGGGGTGGAGAACACGGTACTCCGGGGTTGTTTGTTGCGCTAATGCCTAATTAGCGGAGTGGTATCGCGTCGCGAGGAAAGCCTTCCTCGTCGTCCTTCGAGTCCTTAGGAAAATCACCTGTACAGTACAGAAAGCAGTTTACTTAAAATTTCAAGACAAAAGGTTTATTTCATTTTATAAATATATAACTTTTTTAACGAATTGCACCGATCGATCGGTTTACGTAAGGTAATCATTTGATTTTAATTGAAATTGTTTTAATAGGTTTAATATAATCGTGACCTACTTAAAAGGTAATGCGGCACGGTAAACTTTGATGTTTTTCTCAAAGAAATTCACCGGGAAATAAGAATCGCGACTCATTCGTAATTTACCAAAGCATTAAATGTTTGAAAAAGCTCCGTCAGACAAGAATAGCTTAAAATATCTTTGAATGACTGACGGAAGATTGCTCGGGACGAAAAATTCGCATTTGGGTCCAATTTTGGCCGTGCTCCAGCTGGACGTCACTCCCTGATAACTATCCTGTTATCATCGCACACATTATTCACTATGTAAAGAAAGTATGGTTAAACGAATTCCTAACTTAATTCGGTTCGCCAGTCATACTTTGTAACTCGAACTTTAGTAAAGGTGAAACGAGGACTGGTCGTTCGATTAGTCGGCTCAATCACGAACTTTGTAGAAATTTTCATCCGCCAGCCCCTAGGTGTGTCATAGGAATGTATCGACAGATATAAGTACACACGTGTCTTATAACTATAGCTACCTCCCTATGCCCCCTCGCTAATATTTAAAAATCCGGGGAATCCGTTCCTGGAAATTCAATGTTATCGAAGCTCTCGCTATGGACATTAGAGGCGGAGTTTAGAAAGGGAAAAAATAATATGTCAAAAGCAGAACCGAACAACACAATCAACCATGAGGGCACGCAAGAAAACAGCCAAGTTACGCCAGGGAACTATTCTGTTCCTCTCTGATGTTTGAAAGGTTAAATATTGGTGAAGGAAATCTTGGTAAGGCTTTATTGCTACATTGCGAATAATAACGGGTATATTGCGAGTATATTCGAAGGAACCGAAATTAGGATATATATTTAAATAATTGATATACTCTATGGGTAAAAATGTTACACAATAATACATTTACGATATCGACATATTTTTCAAAACGTATTGATTTATCGAGAAAGGTTTTATATCGATTCGTAATCCAACATGATTATACATAAACTATTATGATCTGAATACCATGATAATGGTACTGCACTAATTACCGGGATTATTGTGGGATTACAGTAAGGCAGTAGCATCATGAAACTTTACTATTCGCATTTTCCCATATTAGCTATGTATTATATTTGGGTTAACGTGCTCTCATCAAAGTCCGATGGTAAAAATGTTCTTTTCCATAATTTTGTAATATTTAACGGCCACACCCTCAATATTGCACGAAAAGCATAATATCTTGGTAAATTCTATTCTAGTTGTTTTCGGATCGGAAATACTGGAAATTATTGACGAGAGGAGCGGAAAGCAACAAGATGTAGAGACGGTGTTTCTTGAATCAAGCATATTCGATTGCAGAATGAAAGGTGGGGGTAACAGCGGCTGGGGCTTCGGACGGTTCTTTTATATTGGTGTATCGATTTATATGCTTCTCGAGGAAAAAGGACTTCCAACGGAGCGGAGTAATGCATTGACCGTGTTACTCCATTGCCCTCCTACCGATCGACACTTTTCGCACACTGTATATATCTTTCTTGCGCTCATATACATATACGCGTATATGGATACGCACACCGATATAAGAACCAATGGTCGAGAAAGTCTGACATCAGTTTTTTTTCTGTCATCATATTTCTGGATTCATATCCTGCTAGAGTTATTTTCTAACTACGATTCAATCCTTGATACGCTACACGTAGGTATATGTATATATAATTGTTAGGTTAACATATGCGAATGGTGCGTTAAGTAGATACGTTCTGCTTAATTTTTTTTTAATTTTATACGGCCTCATTATATGCCCTGTACTTTGCGTGAGATTTCCCCGAGTCTCTTAAAATTTTCTTTTCGTGACTGACTATCATTGAAATTCTTTGATCATACAAGTGTCAAAGTGTCTTATGGGATATTTCTGAATACTATTACGTATTTTATTTCAAATATATTATTCACCATAGGTAAGACATGTATTGTATATTATGTAGTATATATTTTGGTATGACGTTATTATAGCTAACGCGCTAAAGTTAAAAGGATGTCGACCAAAATATTGTTAACGACTATGAAATTACAATTTATCAGGACAAACGTATTTGATTGATATGTAATTTTTTAGTTTTTATATGTAAATGAAAGATTATCAAAGTTTATAGAATTTCTTTATGACGGTCAACGAGACTGTTTAAATATGCATGTTTTCATTATATATTTTTATAAGTAACATGTTTTTCCAGCTATAATCATATAGCCTTTATAGTTAAAATCTACGGATAAGATAAGAATGAATATTCTCTTTTTTTTTGCTTATTGACTCAGTTACATTTCAATAATCATATGGTTATTGCTGTAGGATTTACAGTGTTTTTTTTAGTTTAAATCTGTTTCAATAATCCATATATTAATTTTCCTATAGCAACATTATCAAATGTAATGGAGGGAGTATCTAGTGCTATTAAACTTTTTATCCAGATTCCATGAAAGCTCTTTAAACACATAATCGAGGCACTATCAAGTGCTGTCAAACTCCTTTCGTATTGTCTCGATTCCTTTGACGTCAATGCTTCCGGCGACATCAAGCAAATGTGACTGATTTCATTTTATATTGTAACTGAAACCGAGAAGTACTTTTATAAAAACATTTTTAGACTGTCGCATTAAATAATTTATATTTTTTTTAGAAACGTATCCATTTTCACCTTTTCTTTAATGAACAACACTTCTGTCACGAATAACCTCTCGGTTATATCATTTTGTGTTCTAAATTTATGAATACGTATGAGTTTACGTTACAGGATGGTAGATTAATCAATTTCTAGTGTTCCCTCGATTCAGTCCTTAAAGTGCCTTGATTCGATCAAGGCGACTCCAGAACAATTTCTACTATATCAGTGATCTCAATGAGCAAGTTGTTGATCTTATGGAAATATACTCCCTTAAAGATTTTTTTGAACCGCTGAATCTCCTTCTGAATTCGAAGTTTTGATATTCAAAATGACATTTATAATATACAGCATTAAAAATCTTAAAAATTATTCGATTTTAATCAATCTTACCTTCAACTCCTATTGGACTCACTGAATTATAATTTTGGATAAAAATGAACAATTAAGAATGCTGGATCCGATATGGCTTTTTGATCTCACTGAATTCAAACTTCAAGTCAAGATGTCGAACTACAAAATTTATTAAAAAATCGACATTTTTCGAGTCATCCACGGTTACGGGATTAATATTTGTTAGCAATTTATGAATATATTATAGACTGAAATGAATAAAACAATGAGAATAGTTCAAATAAAGTGAAGTTGATGCATTGCCGACGATATTCGTTTATTGGAAGTTCACAAGTGAACTACCCACTAGTAGTTTCCGACATGAGAAAATTCTCTTAAACTTGAGTTCGGTCACACCACAAAGTCACTACCGGGTTGCCAACAAAGGCTTGGTTTATCGATACTTTTCCAATAAAATAAGAGTGTATAACCAACTGAGAAAATGAAGAAAGGCGTATAAATGCCATTCTTCGTTTAACACTACTCGTTCCATTTAACCACGTCGTTGTTGTGCGGATACTCGTAAATGGCTATAGGTGACAGTTTTGATAAAAATACATAAAACTAGGTAGATACTTCAATTTTAGAGTATACCGATATTTTCTTCACTGCGCAGGTATATTGCAATGTTATATTACTAAACTCATTTATGATACCTGATGTAGGCATCACACCAGTACCTTCATAAATTGCCAATTGTGTTTTCTCTCAGTTCTACACACCTGATTAAGACTTGAAGTACATTTTATAACTATAGTTAAGACTTTGATAAATATATTCGAAATTAACATACTAATCTTCTAATAAGTACAAACATATGTACAGACTAACTAAATCAATCCTTCCACTGGAATAGTATGCGTACTTGTTTAGCTGTCTATGATATAGCCGTGGGTATGTTAGCGCAATATAGTCCACACACACACCATGTTTGTATAATATGTCCAAAATAGGAGGGTCCATTCGATAACTTCATATATTTCAGCATTTTACGGTACGAAAGAATACGAATCATATGAGTATTTCTTCTAAAAATTGTCAAATTTGATTATTACAATTTTTTTATTGAAAAATATTGTTCTATCTATGACTTGCTTTATTCAGTATTTATTTAAATATAAAAATATTACGGATATAAAATATATAACGGATTCTATATTGAACTAAGAAGTGTGGTGGGGGTTTTGACTAATATGATTGACGTTGATAGAAATATTTCTAATCTGCAGATTAGGCTTTACTATATTCTTTTTTTTTTCGATTTCATTAGCAAAATAGATTTTGTGTTTGTTGCACATTTATATTTTTGTTGCTTGAAAGGCAAGAAAGTGCCACAGTCAGAATCATTAATCATGCGATTTCCCGAGTGCTTCACTTGACGTCGTTGATCCTAGTAGGTGTAGGTATATAGTACATGGGTATATACGATGTTATTGTACGTCTGGCGGTTTTATCGGACTCCTAATGCGACTCCGTGCGTTACTGGCTTGCAATAATGCGGGAGAGAACGCGGAAATGCTTGTTATTCCGAAGAAGTGTTGCGGATTACGGCGAAAGTTGCGAGAAAAGACGAACTTATGTATTCCATAAGATATGTACATATGCCCAAGTATTTGAATTTATATTCAGTTCCAAATATGCATTATTTGAAAATATATCTTTAAAGTTATTCAAAATGTGAATATTCTATGTGAATTATACATTTTGCTAGAAGATATTGCTGCTCATTCAAGTTTAATTTGGCTGGCCCGCAGTGCCTATCCCACACCTGATACAACTTGACAGATGAGGGACTGGGGTGCTGTTATTTGATAATAAAAAATAAAATATTACTTCCATTTCCAATGGTACTTTATTCTAATAAGATAGTCCTTCTCGACTAAGAATATGCCACAGCCATAAGTAATTCGATTCGTAATTAATAAATTTATCACGAAAAACTTATTTTATCTTGCATTCCGACAAAATTAGCTCCTGCAATGGAACCAAAAGGAATCATCAAGTACTTGTAATACCTTATGCTTAACATATCGTTTTAGAAATTCTTATTTTCATCCTTTGTGGAATAATTAATTACCTGGTTATTTTTGTCTGATTGTAAATTTTATTTTAACACGATTGGTGTAAATTTATGGTGTACCCAATATGATGTGGTAATAACCAAAGTGATATGCTACTTGGAATTTTATTTTACTTCAAAATTATTTAATTGTACATGGAGAAACCTTTGTGATAATCTATCATAAAATTATTGTAATCATTGGCATAGAATATAGCGAGCTGTACTTTCTTTTAAGAAATATAATAGTCAGTATCTTACAATATGGTAATACATTGAGTAGTACTGTATGATTGAGGATTTCATTTAGTGCGATAATTAGTCATTTTTCATGATAATTTTTCAGACATATATCGTGAAGTTTGTTTTACTGTCTTTAAAAGATATTGCTACAATACAGTGATGCTCCTAATTCAGGTTCAAAAACCTTTGTCATACAATCTGAAAATGTAGATGTTCTCCTCATCAGGGACACGAGAAAGGAAAAAATTAAGCTTGGGGAATCGAATCCGAGAACATTAAATACTAGTATCAGGTTACACTGACTGAACCACATCGCTCATTTTAATTGTAGAAACATCGTTTCTATTCAAGTTGTATGGTTGTATATTATTACCATTTTCTTCTCTCTGTGAATGAACCAATCTTGATTTAGTTCGATAACCATTATATATTCATTATAAAGTACTTTTGAAATACTGTATGCAAAAAGTACTCAAGCATTTCCTGTCATCAGGGACTGTACAGATAATAAATAAATGTATTATACGAAATTAGTGAAACATGATAAGCAGTCATTAATCGAATAATTATTATGAAATATGCAGCACACAATTTTCATAAATATGAAATGTATAATGTGAAAATGAAGATTAAAAGAGAAATGTTGTAGAAAGGTAAAAGGTATCCGTATAATAGCTAAAGAAGATAAACTCGCAACGAAAATGGAAATCCATTAAATACCTAGCATAATATAGAGTAAAGGTGTGTAAACTCTTATGTACAGTGAAGGATAAGCACGACTAGGGAAGAAAATTAAAATAAGAACAAAATAGAAGGTACCTCACATGTTGCCTTGAAAAGAGAAAAACAATTGGTTCATCAAAAAAAATGTTAATCCGCATTCGATCCAATCTTAAACAACTCAAATTATTGTATGCTTGTATGAAATATTACTCTTGTAGTAATCGTATTTGTGGTAAAAAAAAGAGACGAGGAATCGCATTGAAAATTATTCATCATATGATTTTGCGAGTGTTCTTATTCTGACATCCTTTTGACGCTGAATATACGTGAGCGTAGCTTAAATTCCACGTACTTTTGTTATACGAATACCAAGTTTATCGGCATCCTAATGTCGCCCCGACACAGTTTCGGGTCTGCAATAATGCGACACGAAACTTGAAAACGTTTGTCATTCCGAGGAAGCATTGTGGATTACGACCGCGTCGCGAGAAAAGACGAACAAATCTTAAGATATGCATCCATATTCCGTTCGTGCGTTGCGTCGCGGACACTAGAGTGGCCATTGTGAATATTTGAATTCCACTCTTAAGTATAAGACTTCTTCTGCCTCTTAGAGGCAGAATTTACGTTCAAAACAGGATAACGTCGTCCTTTTTGAAAAATTCATATATTTTTTTCTCTTTTGACATTATCATTGTTATAATGTTACGAAACTGATGCCGTTATTTGATCTTCCATGAATCCGGCTTTATTCGTTTCTTTCTGCATTTCAATACTTAAAATATTCTTTAACACGTTGACTGCCGCGTCACCCGTATTCGGATGACGTTTATTTGACTACTTACCAAGGATCTTCGTAGGTATTTGGAAAGATATTCTACAAGATGTAATAAAACTATTGAATTGTTATAAAAGTAATACAGAAATGTTTTATTAAAGAAATTATTTAGAATGTAAAACTTTAAAGCACTCTACACGAAACCGAGGTTGGTCAGGACAATTAGGACAAAAAGTTGTTGTTTTCTTTAAATTTCCTCGTGCCTTTGATCGGTCCATTTGATGTCTTTTATCTGAATAACATAGTTTGCATGTGCGTCTGATGCTTATTTGAGAATCATTTTTCCGAATGGCGATATTATGCTGACTCCGTTGAATACAAGGTTTTGTTGTATTTTCAAATAACCCTAATAATTTTGCAGCTAATAATTCTCCAAATATTCTAATATTCAGATTCTTCTTTGTTGGAATTTTGTAAACTATCAAATCGTTTACAACTGGAATTCCCAGGAGAAGTTGAATGCCAAGTTTTCGGTACCATTTGATTCCTTCTCCAATTGTAGTGACATAAGAAGCGTGGCCTGAAGGAGATTTCGTTGTAAATATGCACGGTAATCAACGTGTTAAACATAGGTCTGTTTCAGATAAATTTTTCACAATAAGAATATACCTGACAACTACACTTGCATGCACTACCTTTTTGTTTCAAATACACTCCGTTGGAGGCTGTGCTCTGTTCTGCGCTCGAAACGTCATTTCTCGTAAAAACATCAGCTCGAGCGATTCGACCGTTTGGGTGGAAGCACAGCTATAGGTTTGCTTCATTTTTACAAATGGGAGTGTATACGACATACCAGCATGGGATCCGTGAAATTTTACAGAACAAAAAAAGTATAAAAGCATTTATCCGTGTAAAATTTATATCGTGTGAAATTGTTCGAAATAGAACTTTTTGAAAAATGTCAAACTGTATATGTATATGCTGTGACGAAAAATCGAAAAAGGACAGGATGGAAACTACTCAAAAAAATACCCGAGCTGTACGTAGCAACACAGCTGATTCTTCGTCGACGAATGACTGGAAACTCTGTTCCTGGGAACACAATACGTTAAAGAACCGATTGAGCGCCAGACGCACTTCTGCGTCATTAGCACAGACGATACGCGATGGTAGAGGAGCAAGGAAGGCTTAGATATTGATAAGGGAATCGATCAAGAGAATGAGAACCTCAAAATGGGAAACAATAACAGGTATCCTTTTATTTGGGACCAATTAGAAATTCAACAAATAACAAATGAAAATTTCGTTAAAAGTCAAAAATAATTTTGTTAACAATTCAGATGAGTGAAACAGAATTCAAACCGAACCAAATTTTCGAAAAAATAATAATGTGTCGATACGTAAAGTCCCGTGAAACGGGACAACACGTTACTATACGTAAGGTCTCCAGAAGCATGAAAAACACGGTAGAAGACAGGCGCCTTCGGGAAGCGAGAACACGCGGGTTCCCTCTGTTAGGTTTCCAGAGTCACGAGATTTGTGCGCTAAAAAAATGTTTAAAAATCAAGAAATATTAGTGAATAAAAGAAATATATGCGACACACGGAATCTTTTCCGAATTAAGGATACGAAAATCGTTCATAGATCGAGGTCTTGGGACAAAATGCGAGCGACGATAAGGAATTTGGCTGATTGGAAAAGATTTCGTAATTCGTTACGGACGGACGAAAGGACTCCAAAATATTCGGCAGATGCCGGAGCCTTCCACTGATCAGCGATACACGAACTCGGAAGGACGGGGCTAAAATAAAAGTTCGAGCTCGGACTTAACGTAACTCTGTGACGTAACTGTCGTCAGCACGTTAGCCGCGCGGAACATTGTGACACTCTCGTTGCCGTAGCTTTGAGTGTCCAGTGGCCTCTGGTGGCTGTGAGGTTCCAGTCCTGTCCTGGACGGTAGTGACTGGGATTCTGATGTCTTCGGTAGGTCTGGCAGTCTTTGACTCCTGCTGTAGGCCACCCAGTTACGGTGCCTCTACTCTGGGCTCCGCTGCTCTTTCAGCACGAGGATCCTCCCGGAAGTCGAGATTTCCTCATCTTCGGTACCAGTCATTGTAATTTTGACTACCGGTACCTGCGTTATGACACGGAAGGTGAGGTGAAGTCCATGGTGCTGTCCTTCTGGATGACTTTCCTTACTCTCTTTCGGGTGGGGTCGAATATGGGGTGGAGTCGTCAGGTCGGCACGGCAACTCTCGACATTCCCTGGCGTAAGGTCTTGTTTGTCCTCCTTCGGTGGCGTCTTGTCATGATGGGTCGATATCGATGTCATATACATAGTCGTGACGTATGAAATATTTTATACAATTTTGCATTAGCCTATTGCCGAAAAATTAGCCTATGACCCTGGAGCTCCTAGCCAGTTGCGTGTTAGGTTACGGAAAAAGGACGGAAATGCGTCCCGAGGTTGAAAAACGGAAGTTACTAATTCGGGACCTTTCGTGACGTCATTATTACGTCACAATGCATGCATGTCCATTGCTATCTGTCTTGCATACATTATATTGCGATTCTATAGGAACGCTGGACAAAGAGAGACTTTGTGGACATCGGGCGAATATTCTTTTATGACATGGAAAATTTTAGATCAAAATATCCGTCTGTCAAAAAATATGCGGAAAATGAATCTTCAGGTAGATTCGCGGTTAAATATCGAAGATCCAAAGACTCGTGGATAAGCTGCAAAGGGAACGCCAGGCTAAAAAATGAGTGTAACTGAATAGGCGTTGAGTATGTATGAGTGATCATGGCAACAGGGAACGTACCGGCAGTGCCTATGGTGGCAGCGTTGATGTCTGGGCTGATGGTGGTGGTAAAAGATCCCCAGTCGTAGCCGCCTGTAAATACATTATCCAGATTTGCCATCCGCCTTTCGCGGGACAATCTGTGCCGTCCAAAGACGCCATGTGTCGTTCTCCCAGGACACTTTCCTTCCTCCTTATTGCCGTTCACTCACACTTACGTATTTATTCTCCTTTTGCAATTTCTCTATCCTCTTCTGAGTCTTTCCTGTCCTCGGTCTAACTCCACCCCCATCTCTTCCACGCAGGTCGCCAAATACGTTTGTTGTGTTTGGGGTGATATTTCATTTTCCGCCAGCCCAATCCTTTGGGATGGCGACCACCTCCCATGGGTCACAATGGATACACATAACCTTATTTGCTGCTATACAACCGCTTGCTTGGATCTCCTTTGGAGCAAAGGTCACTCACGTTTTTCCATAAACTGGCTAATCTCTTGCATCACAAATTTGCTAATCATTTACGTACCGCTCGCTTCTGTCTTATCTTCGGTCAAACGTCAATCTCAATCTCCGTTTTACACCAATGTCTATTTATTGCATCAGGCTCTTCCGATGACTTGGAATTTCGACATTGAATTGATGAATCATCAAGCTCCGACATTTGACTATCATTTTTATACGTTTGTATTCCGCTACGTCTAAATGTTTATTGACGCGAGAGTATTAATTCTTGACCTTGTAAAAAAAGTTATAAAATTGTACCCGAATCGTCCTCTATGTTGGTTAGGTATAAATTACATATAAAATTACGTTAGATAGGGATACTTGTTATTAGGTAATTAAATCTAAACATCTGCGTGTCGAGTGTTCAGTTTTCGCATGAAACATCAATCATCATTTTCTGCCAATGTTTTTCCAGCAAAGTACAAACTATGGATTTTATGCAATCAAACCGATATGGGATTAACAAAGTTTCGTAAGAGAAACAGACAATAATCGATTTAACGTGTTCTAGAGATTGTTTAGATTAAAGTGATATTAATAACAAAATAAACTCTCGAGATATTCAATGTGATCGTAAGTACGTCTCGTCTGCTCCGCGTTATTTTTCCAACACTTCTAGTTGGTCACGAAGAACAAACATCACCGCCTTAAGGATACTAGACGTCGTTCCTACCATATCCTTTTGAGATATCTGTTCATCGATCATATATCCAAGCTAGAAGCGAGTATGTACTTTTTTTTCTTTTTCCATAAAACTTCGAGTGGCCAGAAGAAGGAGGCGGTAGAAACCGAAGAGACATCGAGTTGAGCATAGTGATATGGAGAACCAAGAAAAAGGAAAGACAGGACGAAGACAAATAATAAAAACGAAACACATAGGTAGAAAGATACTGTAGTATTAGTAAGTAGCGGTGGACACGAAAGGGGATTGCTTGCGGCTACGTTCGTCTGGTTCACTTCGTTCGTTCTGTTCATTCAGTTTGCTCCGGATCTCCGTGCGTCTGTCCGCTCGTCGATGCGTTGCTTCGTTCAGCACTCGACGCCCCACGGGATCCCGCCGTCCCGTCGACCGAAGCTCAGATTGCTTTTATACCGCGGATTGATTGACAATATACTTAGGTTGCCCGAGTGGACCGTATAGTTATGGAGGCTAGCAGACTCTACTACCCCCTGCTATAACCCAGCGCCACAATCTTGGCTCGTTTCACTAGCTGGAACATAGGCAGCAGTGGCGCCCTCTGCTCTGCAGGGAACTTCGAGCAGTTTCCTTGACAAATTTCCCGCTGACCATCGGCTTTGCCAGTCTTCTTAGTGGATATGATGGCTACTGCGGGACCTTGACGAAAGTTCCTTTTCGATTGAGCTGCGATATGGAACACATGAGATGTGGGATGTGACACGCGTTCGATAGTCAAAGAGATACATGGGGTCATGGTGATGTCGAGAAGAAGATTGTATTCTTATTTTTCACTATATGTAATATCAACTTACAGTCTTCTGCTTTGGAGGATGTCGGATAAGCTGCTTTGACATATCATGTCGACAGCTACGTTAAAGATAGCATTGGGAAGAATGGAGACGATTCAGATCCAGACATCTACAAGAATGTAAAAGAATCGGAGCTGAGAAATGATAGGTAAATGGCAGATTTAAAGAGTACGTTATTTCAAGTCCAGAAAACTCCAAGTGGAGTATATCGTTATGCGGCTTTCTTGATTTGCTTTATATTTTATTTTGTTACTTTATCCTGCGTGTATGCGAATCTTTCTCCATGTCATATTACGGTATTCAATAGATGAATTGAAGGTGGATTACTTTTGTACAAGAGAATATCTTGTATTTCGGATATATGCAGTGGCATGTTACAGGAACTGAAATACAGGGAAAAAAGTCGAAGGCTCGTTTCCAACTTTTTTGTCAACTTTCACGAAAGTTCTTCAAGATACTTTCTCTATCTTTACAATATAGTATCTTTCCACCTCTTATTTCACAAAATGACATTGTAAGTATCCAATGGCTTAAAAAATTGATATTTGAAAAACCCAGATATTCTAATAATATAACGAAAACAGATTTAACTCTATAAACAAAAGGTTGCTAATGTATGTCGACACTAAAGATTTTATCGATAAATTAAATCGTTATTTCAGAAAAAAAATTATATATCCTTGATTTATTGGAGGAAAAAAAATATTAAAGACGAAGTAGTCATAGTCAGTATCGATTGCGTTATAAATCTGTCTACGAATGTATCGTGAATTGTGTCTTTTCGAAGATCCTTACTTTTCAAGTAAGAAGAAATGTCCCAAAGGTGTAACAATACTTTCAAGGAGGGAAGCTTCTCTACCCACTTAGCCATTCTGTGTGATTCACATATTTCTATATCGGACCCTATATATCAATATAGGTGTATCAGTCACAAGTAAGGTGAAAAATTTATTATCATCTTGATTATCAGCTTTGACCACTCCGAAAAATCCATGTAGCTCCACGAATTTTATTAGGAAATCTGACCCTCAGTTCGGCATTTATGTAATTAATCAGTAATCACATATCCAGTAACAGCGCGAGTGCTAATTTTTCATATACGATTTAAAAATAATTAAATCGATATTAATTTTTCCCTTGGTGACATTTCCCTAGATTGGATGATAATATTTATAGGTTCATATTGCTCTCGAGCTATTATAAATAGGAATATGAATTCTTCATTTTGCATCTCTTTTGCATACATAAATATCAAAGTTATTTTTGTCTTATTGATGAAACTATTTTATACAATATTTTATAATCTTATATCGGTATAGCGAATCTATTTAATATAATAAACAATATATTAATATGTTATTTCTCGTTTATATAAATTTACATTGGTTTCCGTTACAGATGTTCGTGATATACGGTAAACGTACCGTTTGTGGCCACTGTACCATTAGTGGCCATAGTAAAAATTGCTATATTAATTCATTATTACTTTC
>JAYRCB010000659.1:97577-168978 GCA_036026315.1 Trachelus stipa
GTGTAACGAATATGGCCAAAAATGGATCAAATCGATGGCCACAAACGGTACTAAGATGGCCAAAAACGGTACTTCTAACCTATACATCAGAAAGACTTACGGGAATTAAGATATTCAATGGGATTAATTATGTTAAATTAAGATCAAGATACCAAAAATCTTATTTTCTGTTAATGGTTATTGAAATGTAGGATGTGTTTATGATTATAATTATACACACAGAGAGCAATAAGATTTCAGTTTCGGTTCCAAAAAGCGCGGACTCTGGTAATTGAATCCTCGATTTTGTATGGTAGTGTGAAGATAAATGAAGATTATGGCAACAATTCGCAAGCCGATGACCATTAATAGGCAACTCAGTACATAAATTTATACATTTCTGAGTCTTTATGATAGATTGTGGTTTTGCATGATAAATATGGCTTTATTACAGCGAAACTCCATTTTTCTCAATATAGGGTAATCATCGTAAGAGTCGCTACTGTTTTTGATTTACTTACCGATAGTTTGACATAAACAAGTTTTTCAAAAAAATTTGATAGTTTTTCACCGGTAACAAGTCGTAGCGATCAAAATTGTCAGAATGCTGTTAAAAAAATCGACGTCACATTCATTTTTTTTAATGGCATAGCAACGTAGAGGATGTCGAAAGGAATTCGAGTTAAGGGGAAACGCGACTATACAGAACGCTTCTATGTATACCCAGAGTCGATTGTACGCTTAATAATCTTTAAAATGGTTTTAAAAATTTTATATGATAGAAACTGGTTTCATGGGTAGTCATTGAATTTGCTTGTCTGTAAATAAACTATCAGATCAATATGAATTTTTGAATTCTCTATTCATGTAGAAAACCGACTGAGTTAAAACCGATTAGGTATCTGCTTCACTTTCTCAATTCAGTTACAGTAAAATTTTTTTACAAACTCAGATCTTTTAATAGTTTTTATGAAATAGTCAATTCAATATATCTGTGACTACACTGAGAATAATAGAGTTTCCTTTTGTATCATGAAATACCAATGATATTTAATAACGACTCAGAAATATAATAATATATGGAATATACATATACATGTGACTATTAATATTCGCCGACATGTTAACTCATAGTGTCAACGTAGCGTTGACTAGCTATGCCCCTTGTTCTTCATAATTAATTTTCTCGTCAAGAACTCGACATTTTAGAACTCATTAAAACTTCCGTTTATTGCGGATCTCATGGAGAACTTGAATTGTCCAAATTTGGCTCTTTTAGAAAATTTGCTATAGAATGAGCCGTATGAATAAAGAATACTTTTAAGAAATCAATACTCTACCTGTTCACATGAAGTTCCGTGCGTAAATCTGAATTCTCGTAATTCCGTGAAATTTTCAATACTGCAAAAGATCTCAATATCTAGAATATTAAATATCTTACTACGCAGACTGATCTCCCATATTATAAAGTATTTTTGGAAGTGTAAGAAATTTTTCACTGTTCTGCCTATATTAGATATTCGGAAATAACAGAATCCATTAAAGCAATGTTTTGCTAAATATTGAACAAAAAAAGTAATTCAACGTTTCGATTAAGAAAGAAACCATAATATGATTAACGCGACGAAAAAAAATGCACATACAAAATTTCACAAGACGTAAATTAAAAGAGCATCTATAAATACGACGGAAACCCGTGTAATAATGAGTTTTTAAAAATTTCAAGAAACATCAAAGTCACGGCAATTGAATAGATCGGAAAAAGATACGCGTGATTTATTATTGCTTTTAATTTCCAATACCTTGGTCAATATCGATAAATAAAATATGTCTATTTAGATTGAACTCGAAGGATCTGCAAGTCAAGTTATGGGATAAATAATAAAGTACCGTAAATATTTCGTTATACAACAGACCGATTCTATTTTAATGCGAATACTAAACAAAAAATGCAGGAACCTTACAAGAAGATTCCGGGTGGCTGGCTGCTCGGACGACTAGATAATCAGGAGAAGAAGCGGTGGGGAAAGAGTTGCATCTGAAATCCTACGTTACGTATTCCGGATGCGTCAGCTCTAAAGTGTCCCAAGCTCAGGGAACCGCAACTGTCCGACCACGACGATTCATACGTCTTTGCCAAGAGAAAGAGAAAGACGGATCCAAACGCATGTTGAATTCATTGAATAGTAGCTACTTCGCTGCCATTGTGGCTTTATCCACTTCCGCAACTTCGAATAGACTTCCTCTTACGTAAACGTTACGACCCATTCGGCTCGTTAGCGATACTCAAATAGTAATGAGACAGCGAAGAAATTGAAATCCAATTGCAATATTTTGTTTTTAACGCTTTAAGGGGTACAAATGAGACCTTTTTGATTGTTCTCGCCGAAGGGCAGTCAGCATTAAAAAAGGTTTCTTATCGAAGGAACATAGTTAATTGTTATCGTGGAGTTGATTTTTTTCTGAACAAACGTCGAAGCGTATAAAATTGAACCGTCGCAAAATTCATTGAAACGTAATAGAAGTGACGGATACATTCCTACCCTTGAATGAGCTACGTTAGAGCGAATGCTAAGCTACGTTGTAATTGTGTAAAATGTACGGTATGCCAGGACAGACCTTAAGACAGTTCGGAATGTGAATTATTCGTAGCAAGAAGGGCGAACTGGCGGAATTTCATTCTCGAAATTTCGTGAGCTCGATGAAACTTTGGAAAATCTCGACCGATGCTCAGGCTGTCATAGACAAGAAGCGCCGCTGGAAATGACAAAGAGGGGACTTCAAATTTTGACAGAAAGGTTCCAAACTTTCCAGAAAAAGGTGGTCCGGTCAAACCACCTCAACCGTGGCTCAAACTTATCTTGTTACACACTGTCTTTATACATGCACCCTGCACAATAACCTCATAGACGATTAGTTTCACGAAAATTGCAATAATTTATAAATATAACATAGGGTGCCGTATTTCGCATATGGGATAGATAAAACAAGAATTAAAGAGAATATTATTGAATACTAATAGAGGAAGTAAAAGAAAAGCCTATTTGCTGTTGAAACAAAAAAAAAGGATCAAATAATCCTCGGATCATTTAGTCCGGACGGCAAACGTATCTCAATTCTTCCATTGCTTAAGATGGTGGATTGTGTGCTGGGAACGACGTTGCTCAAGGGTAGTAGTGGTGTAGCAATCGAGGCAAGAGCGATTCTTTCTAAAAAGGCGTTCCCCTCGTTCTTTACCTAAGTGAGTGGATCTTGCTAGAGTGTGCGTATCTAATGTAGGGAAAGTAAAGATGGGCCGATCGAATCGATTCACTCAGAAAAGTCAGTCGGCCGGCCCTACTCTAGGAAATTAGCCGTCATAGCCGTCGAGAGGGTACATACTACATTCTCAACAGTACATACTACTTTCGGCGACCCGTTCCCTCCTTCCCGCCATCTCCCTCTCTCTTACTATATCAAACTGTAGTCCTATTGCTTCAGCCTAACTCCACCCTGATCCGCAAATATTGACGAGCTCGTAACAGCTCCTCGTAAAAATCACTTGATTATAACCCCTCCCTCACCACCTAAGGGATAGAGGATTCTTAGAGGATTCTCTCCCGATTACTATACCAGAGACTATCTCACTATCTGTTTTTCTCTCTTCTTTTTTCTCTCTCAATAAGACTGACAATACAACTCATTTACCTGCAAAGTTTTATATTGTCTTAAATGATGTTCAATAGCGATCATTTGAATTTTCCTCGAACAATTCTTCTGAATTGACGAGCCAGAATTGACGTTTCAGGAAATTTTTAGAATTTAATTCGAAAATGCTTAAGGGAAATCGAAGATATTGGAATAACAATGAATTCATCATTATCCTCATTATTTTGATTATATTTTCAGTCAACATAAATGAGATTGATAATTTTTCATGTCGATTATAATAAGTTTGAGCTAGAAAATTTTTTGTAATTTATATTCATCAGTGTAACTAGCATAATAACACTCTATTCAATAATTAGGATACTATGACAGATATTATATCAATGTTTAGACCATCATAGATCGATTGCGTAAATTACGTCATGTTTATTAGGAATCAAAACGCAAATTCCCTGCGTATCGCTAAACTATAATTCTGCCGATAAACGATATATTTTCGTCTTGTGTTCATTGACCATTAGTAGAATCAATACGGTTAACCTTTTCATTTACGTATCTTTGTCGCTTCGTGCGATAGAGTCAACCATCTCGGATTCCATAATTCACAGTTTGCCGCGTGGGGCGCCACCATCGAAATGTCCCGTTGAGTGAAATTAATATAATTTATTGGTCATTTTATGAGAGGACGCTATTTTTATTGGAAACGAATGAAGGAACACGAAGCACGAGTGATAGTTGGTTCTGTCGTAAAAAAAAGGGTGCAAGATAGAAAGACACAACGATAGCTCTGCTATACGGACGGATAAAGGTTTCCTCGTTCGGATAATCATAATGATACTTTCCGACGCGCAACTTTATGTCCTCTCCTAAGCACTCGGCCAATTGCTCTCCAAGTTCTTCACGCTTTTATTTTTACAATTCTCATGACAAATGCTGAATACTATTTGTCACGAATATTTCGAAATGTTCTATTCACGTAGCAAGCTCTGCATACAAGGTTTATCTGCTTGACAAACGATAAGCAGTCACTTAATGAATTACATTCGTGTCCCAGCTATACGTGAAATACTGTGCTTATATCTATAGAATTGTTTGTGAATAAATGTGCAAGAAGATACATTAAAACAGACTGAAATAAATACACGTCTTGCGATGGCCAATGAAATATTAAATGGCCTATTCAACGTTTGCACTGACATCGGCTGTCCACTCGAGGCTATTGTTCGGCTATCATTCTTGCGAGGGAACGATACTCTTTTCGTAGGTGTCCTAATGACAATACATAGGACGCCCGTTAGTTACACGACATGAGCAAAGATAATGGAGTATGTAATCGGAGAGTTTCTTATCGAAAATGATGCCTCCATTATTGTGACATTGAACAAAATGGCAAGCGGCATCTTTCGAAACGGCCACTTTCTCAGTATATTTTTTGCTCTTTTTGGTAAAATGTTTAAGCTTTTTTCTTTACATAGGTATACATTTGCCATCCACGCGAGTACCACTTCTACTTTAACGTCTTGTTGATTTGATCGTGCAACCTTGTCGTTCCAGTGGTGTGTGCTGTTGTTACTCTGCCCTATGTACGCAACTAACTGTTTGCCTTGCGTTACGAGGTTCGCTGTCACAAAATTACTTGCCAGGAAGCGCAGTCGCGCCCGCGGCGCATGATACGAATTTGACCCTCTGACCCCTATCATTTTATATCGCATCTCTGAACCCCACGTGGAAGCCGTGTTATACCTCAACTTTTTTCACATATAACTTTTGTTACAATTATTATTCTTTAGCCTAATGGGTAGTAACTGTTAAAACAAAACGCCTCCACGTTATATTTACGACCGTTTGAAATTGGCTTGGAGTCGTTTTGTATCCCAAATGGGATTCAAGGGAGATTTATAATTTATGTTTACAAATAACGAAGATCATTCAATGGTTGGTCTTGTTTTTGTTTCAGATTCTTCTATCTTTATCACTTTTCATTCTATGCTTATCACTACCGCTTTAATGGACAGTACAGCAGTTTGGCGCTAATTACGTCATGGCTTTTTATTCAGGTGAGAATTTCTTCTTTACTAACGAGAAACGTGCAGAAAGTGCGAAAGATATTACTTGATGTAATAATATCGTCGATTTTAATCAAATTAAATTGTACCTTAATGTAATTACGTGAAAGTACTCAGTAGCACTCGGATACAGATAGTACCTGTTCATTGATATAACTCACTCATGAGCAAAACTTGAGGTTTAGAAGATTTCTATACATTGAAAGTCATGGACGAACCCTTCTACAAAATATTTTCTATTCGCACATGAAATACAGATGCAGCAAACTCGTAAAAGTTCTGTACTGCTTTACTCAGATATCTTTGCTCTTGTTGCCGTTAAGGAGCCCAATTCTCAATCAATCGTCAAATCTTTCATATAAATGGGACAAGAAATATTTGAGATTTTAGGCTTTCCGCGGCCAATATTATCATTAATAGAAATATTTAATGAAAAGTACGAACGACTTATTACTTGCTTGTAAAACGATGCGACGTATAGTCTCTATAAATTGAGTTATATCTGACGAAGAAGCTGTCAAGTACCTTGTTGCGTTTACGTAATTTACGCTTAAGTACAGCTGTCCCGCACGTGGCCTTTCTATTAATCGTGGAATCGCTGAATATTGGCTAAAGTATTACCCATTATTCATTTAATTTCGCTTGAGCGCCGAATCGTTGGGGTGAACTCTCCTAAATTTTGTATGCTGTTGACGTTGATCAAACTATAGTAACGCAAAATAATTTTTTATTTGCACGCATGGATTTCGATTTGAGCATTGCAATGCCATTTAAAAAATGGCACTGATTTTCATTTAATATATATAGATATATGCGTATATGAACTTACAGTGTATAGATATTGTTTAATTATACGTATCAGGAATAACGTGATTTACGTGTTATAGCTGATTCATAAAATAAAAGCAAATTAATTTTAATTTAGTACGCTTGTTTTTTTCTTTGGTAATGTATAAGATCGCCACGGGAGATGAAAAAGATAAATTTAATATTATTTTGGTACATAAATCGGTACTAGTACTTCATTTTGTACTTATCAAAGTGAAGACTTAATGAATTTTATATTATCAAGGTTAAATGATATTGTGTCAGAGTGATGAAATTTTCCAGTTATAGGTATTCGTACGAATCTGTGGATTCAGTTTAATTATTACGTACAAAGATTCCACATCCGTTTAAATTTATTATCAAGAAAAATCGGTTATCCTTTAATTTAGTTTGTCATTTAAATCACTTCCGGCGTGGACCGTCTCATCGACATGACCTGATTTGCGTTAAACCGACAATTATTTCTCGTAACGCATTTACCAGCGAAATTTACGTTACGGGATGATTTGATGCTTCGGGCTGTCGGCCGGGGTTTCATTCTCGGGTCGAAGTCCGATCGATTAACGTCGAAACATCGTTATTGACGTCGACACTGAAAATTTCATTTTACTATTCGTGCCGACAGGTTAATGTCACATTTTGATTTGTCTATTTTTCGACCTTTACTATAACCGACTCCACTTTTCACGAAAATCGTTGACGATATAATTTGCTACGCGTCACCAACACGCACGTAGGTATTTGTGATTCAATTTTCAATATGCTTTCTTATCATTCTTACTGGTCGGATCTAGACCCCAGGTCGAGGCTCGTGCCAAGTACGATACGATCATTATAGTATTTAGTCACTAGGACGAATAAAATTATTCTAAAAGATGAGGCTGTATTGTCAGTGGGCCAGGGGTGGGGGGGAGTAATGGTCCAGCTGGGTGAATTTATATAAATTTTGTAGTTGTCGCTAAGAATCAAAAATAATATTTTTATTTTTTTATAATGTACTTTTATAAGGTAGTCAATTTCATAAAACTTCGCGGCTCCGAATGTTTTTGTACATTTTTCAAAGTAGCCATCGAATGGTAGTTTTTTTTCGTTTCGCTGGATTTATATTTTTTGCCAGAGTCAAGACCCATCTTCAATTCTCTGAATCTAAAGTCAAAATTATCACCCTATACATGTATACTCTAAACACATTTGTTAAGGATGCATTGTAATAGGTATCGTCCCGTCAGAGAGGACTCTTGAATATTTAGGATATTTTGAAGCAAAAGGATAACATAATCCTGTTATAAGATATTAGGAATATTATGTCAGATGGTAGAGAGTATTTCGATACGAGATAGAAGTTTGGTTTGTTGGATCCGAAAGATACATTGGGTTACTCTCTGGTCCGTAGCCCACCGACAGAACTCTGTTTCGGTAGATAATAATCAGGTTTGGGAGGAGCATGAAGCAACAATAGGCCTCAGTCCAGACAAGCTAGTACCGTGTAAGCGGAACAATGCCGTAAATTTGTTAGCAGTCGGCATGTGACTACTTGTAAATATGTTTCGACCAGACTTTGCCGTCGGTACAAATTAAATCGGGCCGAAAGTTCATTCGAGATAGCACAGAAGAGTCATGAATACTTCATATTCGTTTGAACTGATACGAGATTTTGTCTCTGAGCGAAAAAATTGATTGTATGTATAAGGCACCAAAAAAATAGGCATATTTCAATCCTGTCACATTTGAAATTTTTGCATTAAATCAAAAAAGTACATATGATTAGATACTGGGTCTTCGCATAGAAAAGTCCTACCGAATGACTTCTATGATCTATCAAAGAAATGTATGCACTGTATTAATGTTTTCTAAAGTATAATCGACGGGGAATTCGTCGAGTATAATCAAGGGTTGATGTGAAATCGTGCAAAAGTTTAGCAGGTTGCGGCGGGTTCTTCGCAGGTAACTTTTATTGCATTACAATTGGTTAATACTCGTGACAGAAACAAGGGACGCGTGAGGGTGGAACTCGTCGAGATCGTGAGGGCAGGGAGCACTGGCTGTCGGTGTGACTGGCGGGGCTGAGGTGGTGAGGATCATGGGAGGAGGAGATTGAGAGGAGCCTAACACAATGCTAGTGGCGATGCCAGTGAGGGTGTCGGTGGATGGTGGCAATGTGGCTGCTGAGTAAGGGATGATGAGGGATGGATGGTTGATTGCAAGTTTGTCGGGTTTGTGCGTCGATCGGTAACGCCGCAAGCAGATCCAGCAGCCCGTGTATCACTAGCGCTCGCTTGTTCCTGCGGCTCATGTGTAGCTCGCGAGCAGCAAATTTATATGGAAATCCGCCAAATTTGTTCCATGCTGCGCGCTCTTTCTCCCTCGACCGTGCGCATCCCTCGAGCTTTGCCTCTCGCTAATGCAATATTGGCTGCCCTGCCTTTTTCGAGCTATAACAACAACTTTATCATCCTTAACCACCGTTCTCCCACATATTTTATGGGCGGTTAATGGGAGGGCTTCTGTAGTCAAGATCATCGGTCCCTTTTGACGTCATGTCTTTTCTTACCATCTAACTCAATTTTGCGTTTGAAAATTTCAGGCATTTTCGAGGATCGATGAACATGTGGTTATATTCACGTAACGTTATTCTTTCGTGAAAATATCTTTTTAATGGGATTCTCTTCTTAATTCTGTTTCTAGCATTCTATGCTGTATTTCTTCCATCACTACGAGTTGCCGGTGATTCTACAGCAGGCACAGTTGCAACAACTTCTATTTCGAAATCATACGCAAGCAGCTCAGGCACCGACGCCCAGTACTGCTCCAACGACGCCTGGACCTTCACCAGCTTCCACACCGACGCCGACGCCTACCCCAAGTCCCTCGACGCCTACCATCGAACAGACCCAGCAGAATTATGTTTCGGAATTGTCTCAGCTTGATCCGGATCCTGATAACCCTGCCGAGCGTGTCGACGGAATACCTTCTTCGGCTTCTGCGTCGGTCACAGGAACAGCAGTGACGGTGGAGACGGCAGCGACGACGGCGTCTTCTGCACAAGGTCAGTTATTTTTGGCATCGTTTCTGTGGGTGAATATTCCTTTGATTTACCGGAAAGATAGGTATAACTTTTTTTTTTCTTTCAAATGATCCGACCCTCATCATCTTTTGATATTTGCCTTATCTTAAGGGAGAATCCTATGTGATTAGTTTATATCGTTCATGAAACGAAAATAATTCTATCTCAAAATATAAATCGAATCATTGAATAACAATTTTTTAATACGTCTCAGTGATATTATCATGCATAGTACAATTATGTGAGTAAGATATTAAAGTAGAATCATGTTCAGAGAAACTGCAACTTTTAATGACAATTTGTTTTACTAAGAAATATTATTGCTCAGCTAATGATATCTGGTAAATATCAAAATATTATTATAAAAGTCGACGATAAATATAATGGTAGACCTCTTATGCCCGTTTCCTCCGACGTGGTTTAAACCAGGTTCAATTTTTTAGATATAGTTTTAAGATAGGGTAACCAGAATTTAAACTTCGATTAGTGTCGAAGGAACACGAGCAATAGTCGTTTTATTTTGATCGATGAAATTATTTTTATTCTAAGATTAAGAACAATCAGAAGGAATATTAGTGAGTGGTACTACTATTTGTGTCATGGACTAGCTTTGTGATCTAGAAATCATGTAAAGGAAAATTTGTTCATTCATCGCGACCTAGCTATTTGCAATAACACTAAAAGCAATAAAGAAATAACATTCTTAAAACACTATATGGTTATATAAATTAAAGCCAATAATTTCTTACAAGTTGTCAATAACTTTCATCTAACCATAATATTACTGTATGCTTAGCAATGAAGAGACAGAAGAGTGAAGAAGAGGCCTCATCATCGAGTAAGGTCGACACAGCATCAGTAAGTGCCTCGAGCATCGAGATGGACCCAAAGGTCCAAGGGGAACAATCCTCGTCTGAAGAGTTTGAAGTGATCGAATGCTCGCACACGTCTAGAAAGGAAAGAACCACCGAGGACTTAAGCGAGGACGCCTAGATGAAAAGGAGCAAAGGGAGAGGAACGATGAGACGGTAGAAAGAGTGAGAGGAAGTGTCGAAGAAAGAAGTAGGAAGGAATATCGTGAGAGAAGTTGATTCGTGCCGAAAGCGATCGCGGGCGTTCTTAAATGCGACCGAGTCATCCCCCAATATTAATGAAAGCACTTACCCGAAGAGTTACTGATTCGAAATATCTTTCGATAATTGGAAATGTGCACACGTGAATTTCTATTGCGTCTGTTCGCGAATAAGTTTCACAAAATGCGGATGCTACCATAGGGAGAAAGAAAGAGGATAGGCAGAGTAAATTCAGAAATAAGAATTTGTTCCGTATAGTTTTTTTTTAATATCTTCATGGACGACTTGTAAGTGGCTAAAAGGAAGCTTTAAGGCTTTAAGAACACAGATAAGGAGAATTGCGTGGTGATTTTTTAATGTAGTTTTTTTTTGGAATGGTTTGAATTGCACGCGACTCCTGCCCGAGTGTCTATGTTGATGATAATCGACAATGAAAATATGTATATCTAAGTATACGCAATATGGACGCGTATTATAGAATTTTCATTTTTTTTAAATATATTTTTTCATACTGCTTTGAAAACTGCGTAATCGTGCGCTATGACGGCAAAAACATGTCGAAGCTTTCAACGAATTTGATGACTATACAAGTTCCGTAGAACTTCTTCAGAGTTTCCTCTCAAAAGTATTTAACGTCTTAAACGACAAAGCCAGTTTATATCCTTTCAACGGTAAGGATGCAGTAAGCCTTATATGATTAGTAAAGCCCTTTCCCATGAATATGAGGAGGAGGACATTAGTGATAACTAATAAGTAATAACAATTCAGAACATGTATAAAGATTTATCTATAAGGCATATAGTACCATTCTATTTAATAGATCAAATCGATTAATTCGGAAACTGTATTTGTTTCTAATTATTTTACATCTAACGTGAATTAGCATCATTTCCATGATTCTTGTTCTTGATACAATCTCAGCGATTCTTAACTTCCGAGAAAAAAGTGAAAAACAAGCGCGTCAAAAAAATGATTTAAGATTAATGTAAAGACAAAGAGCCAAGAGCATTAGACAGAACGATTCTTCCGTCATAGTGTACAACGGCAGCTCCTTTCCTTGTCAGCATTTTCTAATGACGCCGAGATAACGATAAAAGATAAATGATTAATTAAGTGATTTAGCAATCAGCGAGGAGACAAAATTTACTATATACAGTAGTAGTTAAACGTATTAAGAAGTGACAACAAGGTACTTATTGTATTTATGCATATTTATTGTTTAATGTTGATAGTTGTTTGTCACAAGTGGGGCGGAAATCTTTAATATGGAGAAAAGGGTGGGAGTGCGTGCGATTGTGTGCTTGGGTACCTGTGTGGCTGTATATGCGTGCGTGTGTATAATAACGAGAGGTATAAAAGAACAAAGTACTAGAACGCTCATCTTTTTTGTTTTATCGTTCCGAAGCAACACATAGGTGTCCGCTTTTGTAAAATAATTGCCCGACTTATTTATATTTCTCAAAGTCTCTTCGGTTGTACATAATATTACTATACTATACAATAAAAGCAAAGCTCTTACTATAAGTTTTCTTAAACCTTTTCATTGTTCATATTTTCTTGGCTATATTTGGATTCGGATGAATTTCAAATGTGCATCTTTGCAAAAAACTTTGATTGGTAAGACTTGTATACTTAATTTTTGTTGGCAAGTACTTATAAATAATGTTCTTACGTGCATTGATTATATTCATATTTCTTTTATCTATGTTATAGCCATATCTAAATAGTAAAACAGTTTGAATTCTGTGATAATTTTTGTACATGATCAATTTATTCCTGCTTGTAATTATATATTTACCCAAAAACTATACTTACGATTACATGGCTAGGCAGTTATAGGCTATTTCAGTAAAAACTACATATCATGCTGTTTTTTTATCAGCTTTTGCTTGCAGACCACGTTATGTTATCTGCATCGCAAAAACAAATCGGCATCGATCTGATCATTAATTTTATAGCTGCACATTTCACGTATACATGGTCTAATAAAAAACAGTAACGTAAATAATAAAAAATATTTGTAATCAATCTTTCTCTGTTCACGATATAATAGGATTTTTTAACTACGAACCCTACTTTAATTGGTTGTTTGTGATTGGATCAAATTTACAAGCAAAGAATCCCTTCAGACGAGTCTCGTGGCTATTCTAAATATTCCTCGTGGGATTCCTGCCACTACATTTAAGTATACAGCAAAGGATTTATACTATAATCGTGAATTTGTGTTAGAGCAATTCCCAAGTACGTCGAGGGCCTAAACTGGATTTCATAGAGAATGTGCAATCGAGTGCAGGCTCAAAATAAATCAATCGAAAGCTTAGAAACTGTACAATTCTTGGGACACGTGGACGATCCTGGGATGAATGGCAATTGTTTAAAGAAAAAAGCACGATACGTCTTGGTGCCTTGGTAGCTGGTATTAGGTGACCTGTAGAAGTGAAGGAAGGAAATTCCCCAAGAATTGAAATTGATTGTTCTTCACAGTGGGACGAAGTGAGTGGCGGATGCTGAACTTGTCGAATGGCGCGACTGCTGTCCCAAAATAGACTAGCTCGCAGACAAGCACACAGGGATGCCTTCGAGAATCAAACAGGTGGCGTAAGTGTACAGTACCGGAAAAACGTTTCACCTTGTGGCACTTAAAGACACACAGGACATTACTACAAATGTAACGATCTATTTTCATTACGGCATAATTACGAGTGAATCCTGCTAGTAAGCCGATCTCAACCTTGGCACCATCCCTCGTCGAACACGTGAACCGTCTCCAATCTATTTGTCTCTTCGACCTCCTCTGTGCCATTTTAACCTGGAAACGAAAGCCTTTCTCTATCTGGTAGGGTGGCCGTCGCACCTTGTGCCCTTTGGAGGGATATGAGGACGGCTAAGGATATATAAGGGTGGATAAAGCTAAGAGCACTTCTGAGCCATCGATTTATATACTACTGGTTTTACTTATATATCTGATACTCAAACTCTATCTTGTAAAATGAATCCTTTTTTTTTCTTATTTAGGTACAATCGCACAGAAAGTGTTGACGTGTCTTATGCAATTTCACTCATTCTCTCAATTCAGTCCAAGTCTGGCTCTCGTCTTTTTTCCTACTGTCATCTCTCGTTCCCCTGACTTCTCCCCTCGCACGTTTATCCCCATTGGTTCCGTATCTGTCTATTTATAACACGAATCCTCATTCGTTCGATCAACAACCACACGCAGTCGCATTTGTTCTTTCTTTCATTCTTTCTCTTGCTCTCTCCTTTCTTCCTAATATTCGCTCCTATTCCTTCTCGCTACATCTTCACACGTCGATCGCTAATCGTGCCACCTGACAGTGGTTGTCAACCGCTGCACTCGTCAATTCTCTCAAGTAACGGTGCTCACATGAGTTCGCGATTATTTCTTTAACGATTATTTCACCTTAGTAAGATTTATGATGCTCGTTACATTTTATAGCGATATTATTCTAGAATAAACTAGAATACTCAAGATTGCGTGAATACGGTTAACAAGTCTTTTTACTTAATCAGAATGCAATGAATCTGGATCTGATTTTAAACTGTCTGACTCAGGTTTAATTAACAATTAATTGCTTCGTATTGAACCGTACAGCTTTATATTAAGTGTGCTAGTATTTCCAAGGTAACGCCTTTACGATATGCATCGATTTACACGAATTGGCCCACCTTAAACGTGGCCCAATATTTCCGTACAGGATCGCACTGACCATAGTACACTATTTTCCTGTACCGTATTCTCATGTATCGATGAATTACGGATTTATTTTGCAATATAGAAAAATTTGTTTGTAACGTCAAGGTACCTTGTCATCGCAAAACAATTAATTTGGCGCACATGTTTTTTTAACCAGAAGTGCTGAATATTTACAAACATTATAGTGTCGACTACATTTCGGACATGAATTTTCTTGTAAATTTCAACCGGATTGGTACATGGGTTCGTCCGGAATCTATGATACAAACAGTTGTACCCGCGTGTGTTAAAACTACATGTACTGACATATACATACGACCTTTGCCGCGATGGCTGCACAGAGTTATTCCCATGAAATCGATTATTCGTCGAGGTTCGATGCAACTGATATATTATTGCATTATAAATAATATCTCTAATTTAATTGTACGAATTAACATACAATTGTTTGATATTGAATTTTTAACACGAGAAAGATATCACTTAATTTGCTAGTAGGTTCTTAAAAAATATAAATAGAAAAATATATTTATATTGATAATATATATACATATACATACCTGCCTAGCAAGTGATATAGCCGAAAGCACTTTCAAAGCGTATTCGTACATGCACGATGATCTAACATTGAAAGAAATCAATTTTCTTCCTTTGCAACAATTTTCCTATCGAAATAGAGGGATAAGGTAGATTTCAGAGTTATACTTTTTCCAGGAAATGTGCAGCGGATGTATCGGGATTTGAAAGGGTGCGCTGAACAATACAATGTATTTCGGTATTAGTGGCGTGCCGGACGGGGGTTGCTCGAGGGAAAAAGAAAGACTACAGGGGCCAAATTTGCATCCTGCAAAACAACCCCGGACTACTTTATTTGATTGGCTGCCCACAACCGCTGGCGTTATTTTGCCTTTCCAAGAACGCACACTGCTGCATACAATCTACACAAATACCCAGGACAATATTCGTTCTCCAGCATTCTCCTGCTCTCCCTTAAAAGTGAAGCTATTTTAGCTATCTCTTGGATATCGGATTGATTTCATCCATTTGAATCAAGGACTCGTCGACTAATTCACTTTTCCTATGAATTTTTCATCTGGAACAAATTTTTAGCACTTGCAGTCTAGTCTTAATATTTTGTTGTCATTTTTCATAAGTTGTTTCTTAATTTTTCTTTACTTCATTTGAAAGATATAAAGAGATAACATCGAGATAAATTGGACCGGTTTTCTGAAGGAGACGCCAAAATAGTTGCCAATGGCTTTGATAATCTGCACAATGTTTTACTACTGCATGGCTTGACGATCGATTACATCCTGTCCGGTGTTGAAGCTTGACGTCGAACAATCATCTGGTTTCATAAAAACGGCTTATCCGGGAAACAATGGACTGTCGTTTGCAGGACAGCCATGTTCATCCAGATATTATGGACGCCTCAAAGTACCTACCTGGCTGCCGCCCTGCTTGCTTGGCTGCTTCATATTAAACGATACTTTGTTCTTAACCTGTACAAGTATAGTACCTCCCAATCTACATTGAACTTATTACTTTTCTATGTCATAGTAAGATTACGCTAACAGAATAACATTTCTTTTTTTGTTACCATGCTTCAGATACTAACGTTACTGTACAAAAATTCTTTTTTTTTCTTAATAACTTTATTTCTATTTATTGTCTACAGTATCGGATCTTTTATTCTAAATAAAAAAACACTCGTTCTCGCACCAGCGCCTACAGCGCTTATCGCCAGAAATTGAATTTTAACAATAACTTAATTTTATCACTTTACGTTCACCAACAATTTAAGGGTTGTCATGAAGCATTGATATACGCTGGACAAAAACGAACCCGATATCTTTCAATATTTTTTTTGGAGCAAGATTGTACTTCATTCTACGGTTTTTTAAGGGTGATGCTTTTACTGGTTTCCGGTACGAGACCTTTTTACATGAACTTCCGTGTGATTTGATTTGGGTCCAGACACTTTATTTCGGACCTACTCCTCCTTCAAAGCATTGAAACTACGAGTTTGGCAACTTTGGGACAGTCGTCGTAGGCACGTCCGGTGCAGATGTTACGCAAACTGAAAACCATGAGAGGAACAGGCGGAGTCGGAAAACCGAGAATTCACAGTACTATTACATGTTCGTGGGTCCCACATCGTTCTTCTTAGATCAAAGGAGTTCTTCTCGACCTGTGCAATCGGGCTTGACGAGGGTCCTTGCCAGTTTCGATTTTGAGCACAATTCTCACACAAAAAAAAACAGATTGGTCTTCTCGCCTTTGGCTGCAGATCTTTTTTCCCAAAATTCTATTTATGATTGGTTACATTCCCTTAACAATATTATTATATGATTTCGAATGCTTTATAATTTAAAAAAGAAATCGAATTCCGAGTGATCTGAAATTAGAAAAGTTGGATTCAGCTGATCAGTATACCAAACCTGTACCAGATGAAGAAAGTATATAAATAGACCTTGTTTATGATCAAATCAGTTTCAACATTTGCTGTTCAGTAGAAACTCTAGAGAACTACATTTTATTTTATACAATTCCAGAAATGATTTGTGGTGTCAGCGATTGTTTGAGATATAACGATAATTATGCATTTAAGGGAATTAACCCTTTTTTTTATATTTTCTTTCGGCCTATTAGACAGAAAAAATCTGCAATTAGAACCACCAACGAATTTTCGAGAATCTCTACTTTGTTGAGGCAAACGTGACATTTGACATTCGCGAAAGAAAAAAAGGCGATACCACTCGATAAAATATATTAACGTGAACGTGATACTTCTACAATGGCTTGCATCGAGCACATAGCAATGAGTTTGAGGTGGTTTGAACGGTATGTTCAAGTTTTACAAAGGCATGCATTTAAGGGTTAAAGATAGCACAAAGTGAATATAAACTGCGACAGTTTATTTAATAATTAGTAGTTGCTTCTGATTTTAGTTTCAGGGGGTTATCGACCGACCAATAAATTGATCCCCTAGGTGTAGGTAGGTCCTATTATACGTTGGCGAAGGGGTGACATGAAGTAACGTGACACGATGATGACAGGGTAGAATGAGAGAATGAAAAGAGAGAAGCGACAAGGCTGGGGATGGTTGGCTAGGGGGGGACTGGCTGGCTGACTATGGGGATGGATACGGGAATGTTATCAGGGCTAGAATGGAGTATGGGGCATTGGAACTGAGAGCGGCCTGTGTTATCGAGCGACGCGCCGGGGCGTCGAAACGAAACAGCGCCGTGACGTTCGAAGGCTCAACTAAGATTTACGATAAAAGCCACCCGCACAACCGCCTAACCTCCACTAAGTTAAAGGTATTGTGCAATGGCCTGCGTACCGTTTTCTACTCCCGTTTCCTTTGAGTGATTTTGAAAAACAAAATTGTGTTCATCATGTCGATATTACATCTTCCTAGTAATACGCCACCCTTTACAATTTTTACTTTATCCAGAGACCATAATGCGCACTTCTTATTAGCTAATATACTGTGAAATCGATGCCGGGAAGAACAATGTTTTCCTTATATGCTTACTATTTTTATGCTCCTACTTGAAAAAGTTTTTAGATCAGAACTCAAAAAATTTCGGGGGAACGGAGAGCGCTTAATTTTAACATTTAAAATTGTCTTAATGAGTTACACTTTTTTATATATTTTTTTCTTATAATTAAAGCAGGAAAATTATTATTTTTTCTCATTGATTAAATGGCTTTGCTGCGTTTTTTGCTACAAGATTCTGTGTGATATGATTGTGTAGAGAATTGAATTTCTTAGGAAAATGTCTATTGAGTCAAGCTTGTAAATTGAAACGTTTGAAAACTAGAGGTTTAAAGTTTATATGAATATTCACGTTTAAACGCCTATCACGGCTAAATGATTGACAATACAACAGAAACTTAAATAATTATTTTATAAAGAATTAAATTCTCAAAATAAAGCCCTTACGGCCGAAACTGTAAATTACCTCGTGAATTCGTGATATGATTGACAGGTTTAGAGTAATGTAAATCAAATCACATTAATATCACTAGAAATAGAAAAAAAAACATTGGAATTTGCAGTACATGATGCCATTTTTTGTGGATGTCCCAATTACTAACTAAAAATTTGGTCAAATTGAGTGAAATTTGATGAGAAATACTTGAAATTTTTGTAATTTGTACAAATTTTGTAACATTTATTGTCCGTTCCATGGTTTTTCAGATATATTGAATTGAAGCGTAAAATTCCTTGATTTTGAAATCGACATATTTCGAAAGAAACTTAAAAAATTTTTTTTTAATTATAATCACTCCCAGTGTGCAATTTTTCATGATCCACAAATTCTCCCATATTTGAAAATAGTAATAATTTTGACCTTATCGAAATTAGCGGGAATGTCTTATATAAAAGGTGCTACGAATCAAGCTACCTTACATTATACTGAATTCTATAGAATATTTAGTATCCCTAATACATATCCACTGAGCAAGTACAGGCCTAGGTAATACCTCGACAGTCCTTAATTTTCATAACGAAGTTTCTATTTAGGATTATTTTATGTGCCATTATTATTTTCAGGTATCGCGAAACGCTTTGCAAATATTTAATAATACGGTGTACATAATTATACATTTAGATTTAATCACAGGTTCGACAAAATAATCTTTTTTAGGAACTAGGGTTCAAGGAATGTTCCAATTTTTTATCTGACTTCAATTATATTTTTAGTAGAAAAAAGATAGAGCCACTGGCCGAGCAGATACTATGAATAGTGAAATAATTAATTGCTTGTTATACCTAGAAGAATACAAAGGCGCGCATGTCCCTGTAAAGAGAACCGAGAGTCATTAGTTAATTACTGGATTCTCCTGCGGTTATGTTTCTTGTCCCATGGTTTAAATTCTTGTTTTCGACGATTTCAGACTTCTGTTCGGAAGGGCAGAAACGGCCGTTATCTATCAATATTCTTTATTTAATTATCTTTGTAATATGTTTTAACATTCTTCCACATATTTAACTTTGTATCACGTAGGTTATAACTTTTAAACGGTAAAGATTTCTTTACACCGTACAATTTTTGTCATAGTATATATTTAATAACTGTTCTATGATAATGAAGGTTGAAGATCACGTGACGATATTTTTAGTCTGTCTGGCCACTAATTTATAAAAGTATTGAGGTATCGAAATCAGCTGTGACACAACCTTATAAAAAATGATGTAATTTTTATGATTGTATAAGTAGAAAAATATGTATAAAACTATTATCTCGTATTTGACAATGAATATATAAGATACATAAATCTAAGTAATAGTACACATATGTAGAAAAATAATAAACCTTGTCTCACAATAGTATCAATATAAATATTGATTTACATTTAGTACTGGATTATATTTTTCCGAAATAATTTTTAGATGTTTCAAATATTATTTCTGCACTGATTTCTGTAGTTTTCAAACTCAATTTTTCCTTACATTCAAATTAAAATACGGTATCAATTATGTTCTAATTATATTACTGACAATTATAATCTGTTTATCATTATTGCCGTGAATATTTCGAGTTGATGCCTTTTTTAACTTGGATATATGATATAACAAATTTTTCATATTAGTCACATATTACTTGCAGTTTCATCAGCCTTTTGAAAATCATTTTACAATTAAAGCCTCGCTCATCCATTTGTTACAGAAAACCGGAATGGTTAATATATTGTCATATATGACAAAAACATCGACCAATTTGTATTTTGGACAAAGGGATCTTTCAACGGATATTTTGAAAGGGTCTTGTTAACAACCGTATTACAATTTTGCTATGTGAACATTATGCCTGTGATTAATCAAAATATAATTAAAGTATATTTTATTGAACCATATTATCATTCGTAATACAAAAATTAAATTATATAATTTTTTGTATCGCAAATTTGTTTTAGAAGTACATTATACGATGAAAACTTTTCTAACAATTTACGTATTGTAATTTTGTATATCAATGATTGGCTACCAATATCGATTAGCTGAGTTTTACTAATAACAATGTCAACCTTTCTGACACACATATATATCTCTTCATATGACAATCGAAGTAAAAATTGTTGGTCTGGCACGGTATAAAATACGACTGAAATAGGTCTGGGAGGTCTAGTTTAAGGGGAATATAATAGTGACTCACCGAAGTGTCGCGAAGTCCGAAGGCGGCTATCGTGTCCAGAACAAGTCTCGCCGAACCAGACTTCTATAACGATTATTTCGCTTTAGTATAGGCGTTGACTGAAGAGGTAAATGGACTGGGTATCTTATGGGATATGGTGTTACGCGGGACTGGGTGTTGCAAACACCTAGAAATGGACTTTACTCATTGAAATTCTGTATACATATATACATATATATTTTTTACATATCAGATTTGCATGGTACAGAATACACGAGCAGTTTCATGTATTCATATTCAGTCAACGGCATAGTCCAAATCCAGTGGAGCTCGATTTCCGTGAATGATTTTACCTACTGAGATAAAGCCGAAATCCAAGTGATGATTTTGGTTTGAAATTCGCACGTGAAATATGGTTATAAAAATTAATAAAAGTATATTTGGTTCATCGACTCTTTATATATTTTAATCACACTGATCCCACGGATATTTGATTCAATGCTCTTTAAAGGCAGCATAAAATGCTTGAGCATTTCTGGGTTACTTAATAGAGCAATTACGTATTGTTTTCTTGTACAGTTAGTATTATATCTGATATAACTTTCGTCTCCTCTATCAGCATGTATATTATCAAAAGCTTTATAATTGGATGGCATAATTATTTGTATTATTGTGACACCAAACGAAATATACTCAAGGACGTAATCGAACGGAAGCAGTACCAGCGACATTCGGTGGATTTCCTTTTCCCGAGAATACGATATTGTAATTACAAGATCAAATGGTCGACTAACATGAATTTGGTCCCCGCGGCACTTTCAGATCAGCGCCTCGATTCGTAATTAACTTTGCGATGACATCAAGCCTGTTAGCATGCCGCTGTGCACCGTTTTGCCCTACAAAGGCTACCCACGGATTGGTAGCAGACTTCGTCTTTCATCTTATAATCCACCTATTTAGTTACTTCGCCACCATTACCAATGTTATTTGGGTTACAGCCTTACGTGGAGTAACTTGGTCGATTTTTCTAGCTTATAAGACTTTCAAAGTTATACAGGGTGGCCGAAATTTAAGGAACACCAGAACACCATTGAGGGTGAGGTAGTAGGTTAAGCCACAACTTGTGAAGATCTTATTAAAAATGAATGTATTTTATGAATTTTGAAAAGACATTAATTTTTAAAAGTATTGGACACTCGAGGATTTTTATAGCGACTTGGTGCGCGAACGACGCCCGATTAAAAAAAACTACGCCATATTTATGATATTTTAATCGTATTGGAAGGATTTTAACAAGAAATTTAAGAATCATGCTAAAATTCACAGAGGCTATGAAAACACTTTTGTCAAACATGGTATCATTTTTCTGATTTTCGACTCCGGCGATTTAATTTTGTAGAAAGAGTTGGTGGCATGTTTTAATGATTTTTAAAAAAAAAGTAATTATTTTTTATTAATAAGTGATTCATTTTCTACAACGTCACAAATCCTTTTAAATGTGATCACTCTGTACGTTACAATATAATCTTTCGTCTTTCATCTCATCACCTGAAAAGTCTTGCTTGGTCTCGCTTGACTTCATTTTTTCTTCTGCGCCTTGTAGAAATTTAATTTATCAGAAAAATTGATGAAATCACTCGACTAAAAGTTACAGTAGCAAACTCTGTGGACTACTGTGCTCGATAAAAATTCAACTTACACTGTGGCAAGAATAGCGTGGTACGATCCTCGTGCGGATGTGGCGTAAAATTGGATGACCCTTACAATTTTATCGTTATAATATCGCCAACTACCATCTCACGATTCAGCAAACTTGCATTTCAAATCATGTCCTTGGTAAAAATATGCGATAATCCTTGTAACGAAATATCTGCCCGCGCGTACCGAGTATCGGTAAGAATTTCAAACATCATGGTTCAATAGTTCGCCACTAATGGCGTTCTAATGAAACCATCTCTCCCCCCACCTACCGATTCGAGTATTCGCGTAAGCCACCCCGCCCGAGGCGTAAAGTCAAATTGTACTGGTCCCTTTCGCTAGTGGACCGTTTAACGCACAGCATCACCAATAATTGTTCACTATAAGAGAGTACAGCAGTTGGAAGTGTATTTATTCTAAATCCCAGTTATTGTGAATTCCAAAAAATCTGTAGAAAATATTGCTAGACCACGTGTGTAACACTAATCGTGAAGACCGATGGAAAATTGAGATGCTGCAGATAAAACGATAAAACTTGATGATTTGGATAAGGAACACAATTACATGATTTTAAAAGTTTTATATACTTTAGAAACGAGCATCTTAACATTACCGAAAATTCGTAAGAGACAAAACACTTTATGGTAACGCCGATCAACCCAAAGACCTAGAGCAACTCAAAGCGGCTATTCAGAAAGCGGTTAACTATATTTCTGATACTGTAAGAGAGCGTGTGTTTTATTGTTTTGAAAAAAACGACTCGATTACTGTGTTAATTCAAATGGTGCACATTTCGAAAATTTATACCATTAAATGTTTTACACCTTACGAATTTTCGGTATTTTTAAGATGTTCGTTTCTTAAATATATAAAACTTTTAAAATCTTGCAATTGTGTTCCTTAATAATACCTCAAGGTTTCCACTATTTAACCATCAATTCGTTTTTTCTATTTCTGTACCTGTTCAAGAAAAGTAATCAATTAGTTTTCGCACCTTCCCATTTGTCAGCCTGTATATGTATATACTAGGAAGTGTGAAGGTGTACGAGAATGAATGTGCGAATGGATGACTATTTTATAATTTTCTCTATGAATTACTCTTTCGATATTTATGACTTATATTATCTTGGCTATTTTTTAGTATACTGAACGCTAGTCACTTAATGTTATTAAATTTTCTAGAATTTCGATAATTATTATAAGGGAATTGTAATAAAATCGGAATACAATGGATATAGTATTTATCTGTTGAGTCGAGAAAATTACATCCTTTTAACAAGGATTTTAAAGAATCGCGCGAATCTGAATAATATTTATAAAAATCAGTAGAAAAATTGTATACGATATAATAAATTATACTTAACTTTTATTCCGTACCGTCCAGAAAAATCATGCTGAACCTACCAACGGCTTTTTAGACAGCTATACTATTTTCACTCTCACTTCAACAGAGTAATTCCAAAATACGTACCCTCTTTATATTTTAATAATTAAATTGAATTATTTGGTATAAAAGAAATGTTCATGGCACCATTGTAATTTTATGTAATTATTTTTTTATTTCCACAGAATCTATGAACATTTTTACTGCCTTGACTCTGGTTTTATACAATATCAGATAAGTTGCAATAATTGTCTGTCAGGCCGGTGGTATCGGAGTAGATATTAAACAAATATCTTTATTAATAAATTGAAACTGTAATTTCATAAATGTATTACGTTATTCATAAATTTATATCTGATTAATTTACGCATGATTTTCAGGAAACTGTGAATTTTGTCACCTAAATTATTAAACCTTTAAAAATCTTCTTTAATTATATTCCCTCATTTCTAATACATTTTTTCATCAATATTGCTATAATGAATAATTCAAGCGCATAACCAGTATATTGAATTCTCAATACCTTATCAATATCAGTATTGATTTCAAAAAGTCTCTGCAAACTGTCATTAACAACAAATAGAATTACAAACAAGATATTCTAATTATAATTAAAATAAAAAGTGTATATATAATTTACAAATGTACATTGTTATTGTAACGGATTCTAATTAAATTGATAAAAAATACAGGAATTTATCCTTATTTTGCACAAAAGTGATCTAGTCTGAATACATTTCTCAGAAGCTCAGTAACTCGACCCAATCGAAGTTACATAGAAGGGAATTCAAGTTTCTCATTTTATCGAATAATTTGTGTCGAGTACGAACGAAGGAATCAGTGTAGGCGACGTCATTACTGTAGTGACTCGTTAGGCAAGAACGTACCGTGGAAGACGTATTTCGAAGTGTTAATGCGCAAAGGTGGTAGGAAAACGCTTGAGTGCACCACCTATTCTATTTATTGACGTGGAATCGACATCGTATCCGATGAAACGCATGTCGTTCGTATCGTTCGTATGGCGGAAAGGCGTCGGGAATATTTCACTGTACAATAAAAACGTACAAATAATTGCGTTGACTTCGCTACGAAGGAAGACGGTGAAATGAAAAGGATCGGGGGCCCTGCGATTCCTCAGAAGCACGTTTGATGTTCTGATAGGTTGTTAGAAGTATCCATCGACTGCTCTGTTGGAAAAAATGAATGCTGGAAGATACTGACTCGATCTTACTTAGGACAGAGATTCTCATTCTGGTATTTTGAGCTCCTGAGATTGCAAGTCTGGTATAAATAATATTTTTTTATTTTATAATTATAAATTACTCGATATCAATTTGACATTGCTCACAACATTCGTATCGTTATTTATCATTTTTGCTATACTCTGTACAGAAATTTCAAGTATGATTATAATAAGCAAAAGAATCATCGATATATCGAAACGATAATGTATATGTTAATATGAAAAAAAAGTCCAATACTTAATGATTATAGGTTACATTGATATAGTGTATTATAATTAGTAATTTCATACGATGAAATGTGCAATGTGAAATTATCATTATACTCGACTTCTGTAAAGAAATATGGCTCTGTATATTAGTGCAGTGAAGTTTGTTGTAATTCGTCCATTATTTAAAACCACAATAAATTGTTGAATGATGTTCGAAATGTAATGCTTGTGGTGTCGATATTCGAACGAAAATGTTTTAGGTAACAATTCACTATGACTCATTCGTAGTCACGTGATTATCAAATATTTAATAATGGCATATCATTAATCAATTAAATGAAGCTTAAACTTGTGATTTGTAGGAAATTACAATGTATCGCAACCCTGCTGTAAAGAAAATATCCCGATATGCAAATAATTGGATCACTTTATAGTATCAGTGAATAATTGACAGCACGCGTTGTATTACGATGAACTGGCAACATCCATACATATTCGCATAGTCTGGCACAGAATTTCGAAATGGATTATGGTTGATGAAATATTGGACTGATGTATTTGCGTTTAAAAATTATGGAAATCGACGATATAGGGTGCCTTTAAGATTTTATAAACCGCAACATTTCATCATGAAATTCCGCAGTATGCTGCGAAACGATGTTGGTAATATTTAATAATATTGTTGTGATAATAATAACGTGGCGCATAAAAGATGCGGCAAATTGAATAAACGGCGGAAAATGGGAGTCACCCTACTTTTTCTGTAGTGGGATTATTCGCTATCGGTTCATTGTCGATTCCTCGTGTCTTTCATGCGCGGCGCTTACTTCCCTTGCATGCTAAACATCCACCATTCACCCTTCACTCTTTACTCACTAAGGAACACAATGGAACACTGTACATTGAGAAAAGGGTTTTGGTAATGTCAACTACTAGCTGCGATCGTGTGAAACTTATTTGGACCAATCGACGCTTTGAATTGATTACATTGTTGATGAAATAATGAAATTGGCATAGCTGTTTCGAGTGAGTATTACACTGACTGTGGTTATAGCATTTAACTAAAATAAACTAAACAGGATAGGTAAAACGGTAAATGATTTGAGGTCGATCTAATATGCGGTTACTAGAAAATTAAGAATTGTGCTGTTGAAAGTTTACCCGCTAGACGGCAGGACGTGATACGATCAACCCGCAACTAAAGTGTATCTCTCAAGTGAATTTATGAGAGTAATACTTTTACATAGCACACTTTGATAAAAGTATGTAGCGTATCGTGAGAGCTATACTCCAAGTTTTTTGAAAAATTCGATTTTCTCGAAAAAAAACTCGATGTGATTCTGATATAGATACATACAGTTACGTAAGTATTGTGGTTAAAGTATACAAATACCCAATATCTCAGAATATAAATTACTTTATATGTATAAGAAATAATAAGTGCTAAAAGAAGAAGCGAAATTACTGTAAACTATACAATAATTGAATCGAATCTAATATATATTTAAATTTAAATTTAAAAATTAACGTAAATTTATATTTACGTTCCATCAACAAAAAATCAATTAGACGAAATATAACAGTGCTTGATTGAACTTCATTTGTACTTAGGGTAAACGGCCCAGTAATAAAGGGCTGAAGAGCAGTCGTGTAGGATTTTTGCTATTTATTCTCGCGTGATATAGCCAAACTAAAAACTGAGGGTTTCAACATGTGCGTTAAAGCCTTCCGAATGAGATTGACCTATTATAAAAGTGGAACAATGAAGGTTTATTAATAAAATAATTTTTTTATTAGCGCTTCTCTGCTACCAGGGTGTTTAAGTGGGGAAACACCCATGTACTTGCTGCCACCGACAAGCAGTGCCGCTGCGGAACCACTGAGAAGCGTGTCGCACTATTCACTGATCAATTTCTATTCGAAAATGTTTTATTTAAAACAGTGTGTTCCTCCAATAATATAAAATGAAAAACGCTTTTTAATAAGCCGATAATTGAACTACTATTCGACAAAAACTGTATTTATGGCAATCAAAATTATGCACTTGACCTCATAATCTACAACGGCCTCCATAATAGGGCCGCTCACCCTGTATCAATTATTATACATTTGAATAATGTGATTCAAAGTACATTTTATGTGAAGTCTTACATATTTCTAAAAATTAAGTAAAAATTATCGTAACTTATTATTGAAATGACAACGCCAAAATTTCCACTGACAATGCAAATGAACTAATTTCGGTTAATATCACACAATTGTTTTTTTTCAGCGTTCGAAGGACACTAGACAATCAGAAGGTCTTATCTATATTGTATTTATTAGCAGTCTCCCGTGTTCCCTGCGTTCCTTTTTTCCCGTTGCATATATGCATCCGTCTCCAATTTTCTTCCTTCTTTCATATGTTCTTTATAATTCACTTTTCTTCCGTTTCTCATCTCTTCATTTATCTATTCTAATGTTGTCAATCATATAGGCGCTACACGGTTCTTTGAAAGGATATATACTTCAATCGAATTTCGAATCACTTTTCTTCGGATATGTTCAATTTAGCGGGCATTTATGTACGTCTGGATACTGATCAAATTTCAAACCTCAATATGAATTTTAGTGTGACAAAACGAATTGGTGTGAAGATATATACATAAAATGCTTGATCCTATTTCTGATTTTATTTTGTAACTTTTATTTTAGGAATATATATATTTTATAAGTATTAAAAATATATGCGCGTGTTACATATTTTTTGTTATTTTAGATATTTCTTTGTATTAACGCTTTGTGTAGTTACCAGACGATTAATTTGTGCTTGTTGCCATTAAATAAAATATTGTGCTGAATACAGAAGTTGCTTATCTGCTGTTTACTCACTTATCGTACTTTTCTCTTCAATATAAAAAATACATTTATTCAGCTAGAATACAAACACACGGGATTTTACAGTAACAGTCTAAGAAAATGTATAAGCGACCCACCTACAGAATTACTTGAATCGTTACAATTAATAATTTGTACATTATGAATATATACAATTTAACTATAAACTAATTGTCATGTAAATGTGTTGGATTATTTAGTCTCTCTTATGCCAAGAACTATTCCATTGTGATTAGAAGTTCAAAAACGAATCGACGTTGAGTGTTAACATAAACATAGATTTCATAGAAATAACATAGGGCTCTTTATCTTTAAGGGACAAGGATCTTTTGGTCTTTGTGACCAGAGATTAGTCTCCTGGAGAGAGTGTAAGGGTACAGATGGTTCTTCCTTGTTGCATTATTAATAAATTTATTATATATATATATATATATATCCACTGCACATTTCAGATTCATTTAGTACATCCATTTCCGACAAAATGTATCGCAGCAGAGAGTAGCTAATTAATTGTAAATAATATTTCTTATATGTCTTCCATATGTTAGATTTATCCACTATCATTCAGATATATATCGTATCGGCAGGACTTTGTCACATTCGCTTCTGGAGTTTAATTCACAATAAAAGAGGCAAAGTGATGGCTGCTGGTGGGTTGCTAGTAACTTCTAAGTTGAAGGGAATCCAAGGTGCCGACTGGATTCCAGCTTTTAGGGTTCCGACTTATTGCTACTGCCTGAATAAATTTAATTCCGCCATTCTCGCAGTCCTGCTTTTCTATTCTGCCTTCGCTAAGAATTTCATCTTTGTACTGTATCGAAGTCGACTCCTTGACATTACCAAAGACAGCCTCCTTCGGCAGCTCACCGCCAAACTCCTTTTTCCATTTTCTCTATAACTCTACTTTGCAATTCTTCTCTTTTGAAAATTTATAGGCAATTTTAAATTAATATAAGTTATTAAGAAAGAAACTTTTTCGATTGGCAGTTTATTATTAGCTGCGAAAACAAACTATTAAAAACAATATTAATAATTGTATAATTTCTTTTGGGTAAGAAAATCATTTCAAATTATCATATTGCGAAATAAATGACTGTGCGAAGAAATTATGCATACATAATATAGTAAAATGCATATACAGTCTTCTCTTTTTCTTTTCTCCAAATGTATAAAAATTACTTTAATCTGCACTGTGAGAGAATTGCTGTAATATATGTATGAATCACTAATTGAAAAAAGCAGATAAACGGTACTATTCTTTATCTCAACAATAATTACTATCTACAAATTTCAAAAGTGTACACGTATGAGAAGATATTTTTTAACATGTTACATACAACTCATGTCCAAAATATTTTTTAAATGATCAACTATTTATTAACATACGTTTCAAAGCGAACCTGCAGATTCCCAGATAAAGTTCGATCTTGATGTTCGCTGAAAAATGAATAACTCATAAAAAGCAAGGAGCAGTTAAGATAAGTATGTAAGATGTAGATAAAAAAAGTTTAGCGATACAGGATGCAGTGAGACAAAAATTGCAGGGCGTCATAGGAAATCGCAGACTGGTAGCTATATATATTGTGACCGATAAATATTATTTATGATCGATAGATAATTTTAAATTCTTAAACTGGAATCACAATAGTCGGAGATTCCAAGACCGGTGATCTTCAACGAAATACTTAACATGTATTTTAACTAGAAACGCGAATTTCAGTAAACTCGTTGGGCGCCAGGCGCCTGAGAGGTGCCAACGCACCGACCGAGACAACTCCGCGATACTCTGGCTACTCAGCCCACGGTAATGTAGAGGAGCTGTCCCTAAGAGACATACACACACTGGAGAAAATTTATACACGAAAAATAAATACGCAAAATGTTGATAACAATAACAAAATAAGAAAGAAAAATATCAGCACGTCGCTCTCTTGAGCGGTAAATAAATTATAAGATTGATAATATTCGGGGCAAACTGAATTTGGCAATAACAATAGATAAGCGAGAATATCGTAAAAGGCCAGGACAGTGACAACTTACAAGGGGTAATACGTTACAAACTATCCGTAGTTAATCGAACGCCAAAGAGCAATAGTTGATACGAGAGGGCGAAGGGTACCCCGCTCCGGGTGAACACGCATTATAGCGGGCACTAAGAAATATACTATTGCGGAACGATTCCGTTAATAATTATAAGACGTATTCGGACTGCCAACGGGCCTGAGAAAAACAATAAAACGCAAAACGGTAAGGACGCGAAATAATAACCGCAGAGAAAGTCAACACACAATAAGTACGCAATACGAAGTCTACTGGGAAGCGGTAGACAACGAATTCGCCCGTAGGGGACACTCCAGGGCACTTGATTACTTTTATACGACCGAAATAGGTAATAACCTAACATCATAAGTTAAGGAATAGCAAAACACAAATCATGAAACGCAATCCCAGCATAGAATACTCGTCAAACGGTAAGGCAAACACCGAACGGGAATGTTCAACGTATGTCACCGGAATCGTTGCCGATTCCGAGCACAACACTTCTGACTTTACTATAACATACTGGCTCGATAATGGATCATATGGTGAAAGGTAACGCAAGGGCCACCTCGCGGCGTAACACGTGCGTAATCGTCTACGCTTACACAATTACTATAACTTTCCATGACTACTGCTCGTTTCCTCCGACATTAATCGAAGTTTAAACTCTGGTTACCCTATATTAAAACTATATTTAAAAAATTGAACCAGGTTTAAATCACGTCGGAGGAAACGGGCAAACTTTATTAAACTGACACTCGCACGAACAGTACGACGATGAATGATTAGTTGCTCCCTTGATTGGTGGTGGGTGATGGCGCCCCAATAGTTTCTCACTGCTGATTGGTTTGCGTCTGGGCCTTCGAAGGCGGCTACACTGATTTCAGGGCCCGCGGTATCGCGCGAAGTTTGAATCACGGGAATTTATCTCACCGGTCTTTTCTTGGCTCGAGGCAGTGGTTGTCCTGATTTTCCACATCCAGGGTTGTGTTGACTATTGAAATATTCTTTTCTGTCGGGTTAGTGGTAATATCCACGAGACACGAAAAGACGCCTCGCATAATGACCATTCGGTGCACTAGGATGGCAGAAATTCAGGACGTCTGACGGATTCCTCTTCGGATAGATCCGAATGTTGAGGATATTGTTGTTGTCCTCTAAGCCGGATAACGGCCCTGGGCCTTGGCTCCTCCGTCGCAAACGGGACGGACGTTCAAGGCGTCACTGTTCGTGGCAACGCGTACGGTCGGTCGGTAAGATTTCAGCAACAATATTACCGATCCGTCGCTGTCGTATTTCCCCAGCCTTCTTCGGCAGCCTCCGTATGATTCGTGGTCCTATTAGCAGAATTTCCTCTAGGTCGACTTGAAGCGTCGATGGTATCATCCCGTCAAGTTCGGACCATTTGCGACCACGAGGTCCCTCCATCCGGCATCACCCTCGATATTCCAACCTTCCTTCTTCCAGGTTGCTTGGAGCCCAAGTTTCTGGGAGAGTGGTTCGATTCGATTGTCCATCGTGCCAGGTTTTACATGCGTCGTGATACATAGATAAAAATAAAATATAATTAATTATGCTACTTTAGAGAAACATTAGTGACCCTGGAGCGTTGATTGTCAGTGCGAGTGCCTTATAAAACGAGACATAAATTCTGCTCGTAACACGCAAAACGGTATCCTGACATTAGTGGCGGGACATACCAAATGTAACGTCACAATATATATATGTATACATACATGTATCTGCGTGCAGACGACGAAAAGGGGTAAAGTACATATGTAAGGTTGACCTATCCTATATTGTAGAGATCTTTTGGAAAAGTGTCCGAGAGGATTGCCGGCAAAGAAGAGAATCGTGAAACATCGACTTTAAGTCACGAAGAATCCGTTCACACACCATTAGACTTGTGCTGGGTGGATGTAGCGTCGCGGCGTAACTTTACGTGCGTGTAGGAAGGAGTTGGTGAGCGTAAGAGTAGCAGAGGTGTCCCGTACTACTCTCATCGTCGGGGATAACGCGCTCGGCTATACTCTTCGCGAAGAAGGGATGCGTTATAAATAAAGCGCACCACCTGCTACACACTGATAAACTCGAAAGGCTAACCATGCACGAAACAAAGGTTAACTTTGACGGGCATAACCCCTCGCATACGGGGTGTCCCAGATATCTTTCGATATGCCCGTCAAGCCATTTTCATGTGGTCCTTTTCGACGTTGACGTGAATCATCTGCAAGTGGGTGTTAACCAGTCAACCAGCATGTTTATAGTTTACAGTAACGTCGACTGAGAATTTCAAAATTCATGTTTTTATATTATTTTCTTTATTTTCGTGTTTCGCACGTTATTTCGCTCGAATGATTATATAGCGTTTTTGCTTTGAAACGATAACTAGAGTTGAACCGTTTGAGGCATGTTTTTACATCACGATTGATAAGTTAAATTTTAATGAGGAAAGTATGGATGTACTGATTTTCATATTGTGATATAACACATTTCTCATATTTTCTAACGATACCATGTATGAAGGGATGAATTGAAACGCGCAATTACCGTTATAATTAATCGAATGATTCATTAGCTATATTTCAAATTTTCCACATACGCGTATTCAAAATCGTGTCATTAATGAAATTCAATTGTTAAATAATACAAATTATGGATACTTCATAAATATAAAATTTCCTCTGACAATAGTGCCCCTTTGAAGAACACTGATAACTATTCGCGATATAAAAGAGAAATGAAAATTATTAGTTAATAAAATATTGTCCTCGAGATATGCTCTCTAGCAAATAACAATCATTTTCTCTATTAGAAAACATTAAATAATATACACAATATAATTTAATATATATTAACGACGTACTAGTATACGTTATACCGTCATTGCGGGCAATGCAAATAAATTCTACAGAAACCAGAAATCTTATCAAAGTACATGTCTCGTAACCTCATACGATGGTTATAGGATCATGAAACCATTTATTTGGCCAATGACGATTTGACAGAGACAGAAGAGACGCTATTTGTAAATCCGATATTTGGCTGCCGGGAGAATTTCCTAACGGAAACTTCGTGAGATGGTAACGCAGCAGTGGAAGGAAGATGCAGCAGCGCCACGGTACAGCTACGCCTTGTGGACCGACGAGTAGCAGTATTCAAGAGCACATAGGTACCATCAAGGATCGTGGTTTGGATGCAGCACGGCACACATAATCATATTGGCATTCTATTAGGAGGCGTCTTCTGCCTGGAAGCCCTAGCTACCTCTTCAGTCTAACCTCCCACCTATAGCCATTCCACACCCTATCCTACTTTTCCTCTTACTCCTCTTCTTCCTCATAGTCCACCCTCTGTCCCTGCTGCACGTCAATCGATAGAACAACGTGATTATAATATCTTGCTCATCCGTCAAAATACACCCATGTAAAAATTTCGTTGTGTGACGTTCGTTCTCGTCACCTTTCCCTTTCCTATTTGCTTTTTCTTATTCTCCCTTATTCTCTGCCATCCCTTTACCAAGTTGAACCATTCGCCACACCTCTTAGCTACACTTTAATTTTTTTTCTGTTTGTTCATCACGCGCTCGATTTAACCAAGAACTAATCGCCAAACTCTTTGCTTAAGAAGACTTTAATGCATTTCCGATAGCCACTACAATCTACGCTCACCGATTTTCGTCTTGGAACATTCCATGGGTGGAATGAGAAATATTCTCATGCTTAGAATATTTTATGATATTCAATCGAGTATGAATTAAGTATGTTTCACGTGTTGAAATTTCCAGTGTTAGCTTCTCTATTATTATGTATTAATTAAAATAACTTAACTAGACATATATTTCATTGCATATTTAGTTTCTCAAGGTATAATGGTATGGTACGAAAGGCAGTTGTTTACTGCGAAGAGGATTCGTTTTAACAGTCAGAAATAGCTTGCACAGAGTTTTTTTATTTGATTATTAAAAAATCAAGCATTTTGAAGATTTGTAGAAAATGGTAGATATAAAAACTGGTGCTGTCAGTGGATTCCAAATTAACTTCCTGTTCGGAACTTGATACGTTTTCCTACGGTATAACTCACAGTAAATATGAGTTCGAGTACAAATTTAATGAGAAGCATTTAGAAACAACGACAGCATGAACGTGTATGCCCATCACCCCCCTATAATAGATCAAAAGTGGAGTAGTGTTTACGTACGGTAAAGGTCGAGCGATGGTAGATCATCCCTTTATAATTCTCCATCAACATTAATTCCTCTTCTCTTCTCTTCTCTTCATACGAGAGCGTACACACTTAGACTGAATTAATGTTTTCCCAACGCTGCAACTGAAACTGGGTATTTACTTTATCGTTGCGGCTGAATTGTGCAGCCTCCTGGAATATTTGAAGAGTTTGACTGCTAGGCGTCGAATTTACAGAACTCCAATTTTTTTACACGTTCCAATTCCGTTACCTGAAAAATCAGCTATATCCGGTTGACTACCGGACGACTTCATTTGAGATTTCATCCGAATGCAGAGTAAATTTCGTACTTTTATCGAATTGAAATTCCGTTACATTTCCGTAGGCAAAGGAATATAAATTTGACCTGTGATGAAATTTGTACATTCGTGCTTCAACTTCCACCATCCTTTATATAGCATTGGGATTATTTTTCGACGATATCGACTTTAAAGGACAATAAAATAAGAAGTATGTATATCGAGGACCAATTATTTAACGTTTTAAAAAATTTTTTTATTTCATTGAATAAGATCGAGTTTTCAACTTTACAATAGTTCTGTTTTTTACCTTTGTATATATTTTCACCATGTTATTGCTGCAAAAAACGAATTATTCTGGCGTATCCATTTCAGAACTGAAAACCCCGGACGATTGCAAATATTACTGTTTCATTTAAAATTTGGAATTGAATTTTTCCTACAAATTTTTATTCGATTGGTTCAGTAAATTTTGAATACTGATATTTGCGGATATATGTAGAAATACACAAACATATACATTGCATAAGACCCACGGAAAATTCATGCGATCAGTCCTAAAAATTAGACAGAATGTCATTCCCGTCGATTTCATTTGATCGCTTGTTCTTTCATTGCGTATATTCATTTCTGTTGTTCTTTAATGCGAAATCTTTTTTGTAGAAGGACAAGACCTGGGATGTTTGTTTCTCGTTATTGTCGCATCAAAAATTAATATACTTGCGAACAATAATAGCTTTTTCATACTTAGTTTTCTTTATACTTTCTCATTTCTTATTTTTCATCTCAAGCACTGACGACCGCATGTGATGAACATCATATTCCAAATGCACATTATGTCATATAATATTTTCAAAAATAAACTATGAAGTTACTTTGATTCTTTTATAGTAAACAAAACCCATATATCGTTTCTATAAAGGATCCGATTTAAACAAAGATTGTTTGATATGGTTGAATAAAGAATAATTTTTTGCAAAACTTTAGATAGATAAAGTATTGCATTAGAAATCAAATAGCTGTGAACAATAAATGCGTAAAGTTAAGAAATTATACATATATTTATTATACTGCAATATATTGCATAATATTTATGAGGTGACAAAAGTCTCCGAGTTCGATGGTTATCCGGCATTTCGACGTAATCAAGGGTGACAAGAGGTTGATGAGAATTTGAGAGTGAGGTAAGGGCGAAAGTCGGCAATATGGTTCAAAGGGATGGAGCAAGAAAGTAAGTGGAGAGAACTGGTGAGAGCTCAGAGAAAAAGAGAAAATAAGAGAGGCGAAAGGGAATGCTGCCTAAGAGAGAGGTTGTGATAAGAGTATGGAGAACAAATTCATGTGATCGGATGTGCGTGAAATTATTCCAAAACTTATTATTCCTGCTGGCTATAGCCGTGGCTATGGCAACGCGATGGGTACGATATGAAAATTAATACGCGCTCAGAAAACAGAAAGTTTTCAGGATATTTTCCAATTATGAGTTCAGCACTGTTGGAGTATGCATGCGCATGCGCATCAAGGAAATCTATAGCTCATTTGCTTTTTGAAATTTTATCTTGAATTGGCGAAGATTTTTCAAACTTGTAATAATGCAGATGACATTATTTTATATAAGCGGAACTGTACTGAGCGGCCTCCATTATTAAGCCCAGATTTTAAATTTACAATGAAATTAAAGTCACATGGACATGGAAGATTAATTTTTGTGCTTTTAATGGTAATTTATTAAGATGGTTGTAGATTATTTTGACTATAGCAAATATAGTACACAGGGGTATTGCTATGTTTTATATTGTTACGTGAATTATATATGGGATATTCAATTCAATTTTTTTTTGTTTTTCAAAACATTCACTATTATTTTACTAGAAAGTAGCTCACTTTATGAAAAAAAAGTGTACTCTGCATAAAATATTTAGTTTACACCAAATTTGTAAAAAACATTTATTTTAGATTATTAACATTTGCGGTGTGGAAGATATTTTGAAAACAAATAGAAAATTTCAATATCCCAACATTTTTTTATTTTGACGATTTTTATTTCCTTGGTTTAACACCAAATTTAAATTGGGATTAAATTTTCCTTAATTATTCTATATTGTTTAAGTATAATTATAGCGCAAAATTTAAGTAATTGCTTTTATTTATTTCATTTCTAATTGATTTACTATATTTTGTTAAAAAATAAAATTAGAAGAATCACAAAATATGAAATTACAGTTGGAAGAAAAGGTAAACATAAAATCAAATTAATCAAGTTTGTTTAACGAATGAAATACTATTCGAAAATATGCAGCAATAGAATACCGCATGCTTGGCTCATTCATCGGCCATATACCAGTAATCGTCAGTTGTATTATAATGCTGTAAATTTTGCTATAATCAAAGTACACACTGACGATTACTGATACATGACCGATAGTTGGACCTACCACCCTAGTAAGAGGTTATAATATTTAGGAGCATATTTAAATTAAATGTTTATATTATGATTTACTCACTTGAAGGTAAGAGATATTGAATAAATAAAAGAAGTACTAATACTCCAAAGTTTCACATTTTAAGATGATCTTAAAAATATTCTTAGAGTCCGTTGAATGAACAAATTTGTAACTTTTTTTAACGATACCTTTACAAATATTGAGATTTTTATGAAGTTGAAAGTTGTAGAGAACTTATACAACTTTTTTCAGATCGCTTGAAATTTGGCTTGCAGTGATAACGACGTGCCAGTACTCGATGAAGACGACATTCTGATTGATCCATTCATTGATGAATCAGTGGTAGTCACAATTTTGTTCGATTAGAGTTTGGAATCGTTGTGATTCTATTCTTCATAGCCAAAGAATATTTCGTCTGAGATTGAGCATCACTGACGATATTCTCCATTATCACTAAATATTTCATCGTAAGAAGTGTAGAGGGCGAATTTTTACTCGGGTCATAAATATGGAAACTGGACCACCTCCGTCCTTATGAGAATACATCACCCACCCTTACTCCCTCATGTTTGCTATACGGATTGCCAGCACAGTTTTCTACTTAAAAAGTAGTAAAGTAGAATAAAAGAATATTGTTAAAAAATCTTTATTAAATTAATACAACTGATTTATATTGTAATTCAACAAATTCAAAAAAATTTCTTTACCGTCGGCCTTTTTTTGACGAAGGATGATACTGTTAACCTGCCTCAAAAATATTTTTTAACACGTTGACTACCAAACTACGAGATAACTCGTAGTTGGTCTGAAACGTACCGTAGCAGTCAACATGTTAATAGGTTTCCCCGTCCTTGAACATATTGTAGATGCCTATGACTTCACTATCTTAAATTTTTAGGTAATTTTATAGTCATTTCTCCAAAAAATGTCCATTACGGAGTATTCTTCTAGCATTTATTACAAAAAATAATGTAATTAATTTTTTTTTCTGAATAATTATATTATATGCACATAAGGAGATGGATTTATAATTTTATTCAAAATTATATCTTGGAGTTTAAATATGTTCAAGCAACTATTTTAATCACGGAGATCGAACACGTATTTAATATTGAATCGTTGGAAATTCCAAATAATGAAGGAAATCTGTTTCACGATTTTCATTGAAAAATTAGATTTTTGACAATTTACTCAAAAACGAGAAAGGACAATAATTATAAAATGTGAAGATTTCTAAGAATTTGAGTGATAATAGAGTAGCTGTTAGATATAATAGATGCATGTACCATATATGCGTTTACGGGTCATCACTGGCAACACGTACGCTAGATAGGATGCCGAGCTTGATGGATAGGCTCAGGAAATCCTGCCCTAATGAAAATCCTCTATTCACTCTATTCCTCCCCTGTCTCCTGTGGATTTCACTCACCGAATCCATGCAACCTCATCGATAACTAGCAGGCGCGATAGGTGCTCGGTAACCTAAATTGCATCAGAATTGCTAGATATAATTTTACATATCCTAGAGTTTTCAAATACAACTTTTTTGCAGACTATATTCGATATAAATTTGGCAAACTTCGCTCACTCGTAAAGAATTGTTATACTTCAATATTATTAACGAGAAGTAAAAAAAAAATTAATTCAAATTTATGAAAATGATTGAATTTGTTTATTTTGACCTTTCTGTCTTAAAATAGGACTTTGGTACATATTATATAGTTATAATACATCTTAAGCTATTTCTTTTTTTCTTTTTCCTACTTCTTTTAACCCTTCTCCGTTTTCTCCCAGTGTCTCTTCTCTGTGAAAAATTTTACACATTCCCTTCTTTTGGGTTTCCCTAATTTGTGCCAATCTTTTAATGAAAAAAGACACAAAGAATATTCTAGAACATAAGTCTTATTATGCCTGTATTTCTGTTTATACATACCCACATAGCACAAGATATTCATAGAATGTCCATTATTTGTCGTGGACATACATAACAGATAATCCTACAGACGTTTCATTCATCCATTATTGGACTTCCGCGTTATGGATATATAAGAAGATTGGATAACTAATGTATCCTATAATAACCATGATCTCATTATATTCATAGGACATTCACATTACGTCTTGGGGCTCTATTTTTGAGTTGTGCAATAAATATTATGTTAGAATAATAGCATAGTTCTACCATTGGCTCAGAGGATTGTCTCTTAGTACCGAGTCTCCATTTGCTGGTTGATCTGTAAATTGATCGTTCCATTGATGCTGCGCACAAGCTTCTAAGGAACGATTATAAAAAGCAGCACTTATTCCGAACGTGTTGATTGCGACTTATTTAGTTTCAAGAATTTCGATATAATTACTTAGGGAGAGATTGACAGGAGAGAGATAGACTAAGGATATCAAAGGAAAGGGATGTATGATAGAGGATAGGATGGCGAGGGGTTTGCCTTGAAGCAAATCAGGGGTTGATTCTGTCCATTGCAATTCGCCTCCAATACATTATCCTATCTTACGCGTATGCTAGCTTACACACACCTTCCTTTAATATTACTTTTATCCATGCTTTGTTTCAGGAATTATCGGAGTTTTTCTCCTCTATCAATTCTACCCGCGCTTCATCATCAAGCTGGCCATACTGCCAGGAAAAATGATTTAAATCCACCGGCTTTGCAAGCTACCATGTCACATCCGGTTAGTAAAATTATGTGAAACAAAAAAGAAGAACAAGGTGTAATTTTTTATTCGGATCATTTATCAACTCATAATGAATGGAGTATACGATTCCCTATAACAAGGAATGTTATTAAATTATCCACAAATATTAGAATAGTAAATGAAATTATAATAATAAATTTTGTTTACCTTTTACCTATTACCTACATAGTATTACCACTATCTAAGGATGATTAAAAATACTATTTAAAGCTAATTTATTAATTTTTCTTATAAATATTAATAGTATGAAGAGCAAATAGTACCAGTTTCATAAGTTTGTGGTTTTGTAATTGTTTATATGGACAATAACTTTTTCCTGGCCAAATAACATAGGCGAATCACTATGGCAGTTTGTTGAAAATTACGAAAATTAAACTCGATTTTTCGAAAAAAAGTTGTGCAACTCCGTAGTCCAGCTATCAGATGCTGAGAGAAAAATCTAGCGAATGTTGCCGGAAGGAAAAGTCTTTCAGTCGAGCTAAGACGAGGAGGATAATCCGAAAATAAAAGAAAGTAATAGGGGAATCCGTAAGGGGCATGCGATTCTGCTACCAGTAAACAGAATCCATAAATCAAGAGAAATCCTGCCTATTATTCTGTCTTTGTGTCCAAATATCTAACCATAGTGTCTTTTTTTCATTGTGAGAATAAAAAATCCTGCGATTGTTATAGGATCTTTTTCCCATGCAACAATCCTCGATGTTCAGCCAGGACTGAAAAAAATGGCTGAAGCGTGGACCAATTTTGCCTGCCAAGCCTTGGTATCCAATGTTGGTCCAAGATTGTTAAAATTTCTTTCAAAAGCTTAATCCACCATCGGGCCGAGATAGAATTCGTATCAAAATATTAAGTCTCTGCCCCAGGTCTGCGGCTAATCTTGGTCGAAGTCTGGACCCAAGTTTGGAATTACATTTTTTTTATTCACAATCTATCGAGTCTTGGCATAGTCTTGGTTTAATGTTTGTTTGAGACTAGAGCTAAATTTGATAATCATAATTTTTATTTGTAAATATTGCACTGTGCTAATAAATCTTCTTGATTTTAAACATATGTATGTAGACTTACCATTATTAGTTCGCGTGAAATTTACTATTTCTTAATTATTTTTCAGGGTTTCGAAAGGACTCAACTATAGTTTATAGTAAGTTTAGATTAGTTACGCTGATCACAATTATTAGTAATATTTACAGCATATTAATACTATTTGCTAATATTAAGATTGATCAATTTCGTATTTTACTATTATTTAGATGGTAATGTCTACCATAAATCGTATAGTTAAATATAACTTTTCCACTCTTGTGAATAACGAAAAGGTCTAGCTAATTTTACCAAATATGCAAGTAAAATTAGTATTCTGAACTAATTGTTGTTAGTTGCTTAATTAATAAAATATTTGTCAGCAACTACAAGTTATTTATGTTTCTTCCACTGTTTGAATAAGTTGTTCGGAGATTTCAGTACGAAAGAATACTAAATAGTTCATTGTAAGAGTTTATATAGAAGAATTGCAATGGATCGAACCACTAGGTGCTGTACGTTAATAGCTTTTATCGCTTTTTCGTCTCTTTTTCACAATTCTATAACAAATAAAGTTTGAGGCTTATTGTCTCGTATTGCCTTGCGGGTATGTTGGTCCCTCTGGTGGCCGGTTGCTGTATTAGGATGAAATAGTTTTTTTTTCCATAAATATGCGACAATATTTACCCTTGACATCCATAGGCAACTATACTTACTGTCCGTAATAGATTTTAATTTTTTTGTAAATGAATTTGACTTTTTGAAATTAGCAAAGTAATTTACTATGAAGTTAGTATTTGTTACTACAATTATATCCACCAATTGCAATAGTAAACTCAAGTATGCTAAGATAGTTTGCGCTAATGAATTCATTGTAAAAAATACTAAAAGTTTGGTTTCACTAACTAATAATATTTTTACCATGCTACATAGTTAAGAATACCATCGTCTTTTTTCTCAGTGTAGCACGTGTATTTGCTTTGTATGGTAAAATCAAATTTTAACGAGTCGTTTAAGCTGATTAATCTGATATATGGATTATGTAATGCCATGCTGGAGCAAAAAAACCAATGATAATATATATATACATATACGAGGGACGATCGGAAAGTAAGGTCACTAAAATTCTAAAACGTAGAAAAATACATATTTATTCGCAAAACTTTTATGGTAGTATACATACACATTAAACTATTTTTCGACATAGTCGCCGTTGACCTCGATGCGCTTGGTGAGCCTGGGAACGACTTTTTGTATACCCGTGTAAAAGGTCTCTCCCGCCAACTCCTTTTTCCATTTCTCCACCGTCTCCTTCAGTTCCTCATCGCTCGAAAAATGTTTTCCACTCATGAAACCCTTCAGAAGTGTGAAAAGATGGTAATCTGAAGGGGCCAGATCGGGACTGTGCGAAGGATGATCTAGAACGTCCCAGCCGAACGAATCAAAGAGGGTCTTCGTCATCCGTGCCGTGTGGGACCTTGCGTTGCCGTGCAATAGGCAGACACCCTTTTTCAACCGGCCTCACCTCTTGTTCTGGATTGCCCTTTTAAGCTTTTTGAGGGTTTTACAATATTTCTCGTCATTTATTGACTCACCTTGAGGACAATATTCGATAAGCAAAATTTCAGAGGCCGATAAGCCTTCCGCGTTGAGAAAGCGGATAACCGCTCGGATCTCGCACTTGGCGGGAGATAAAATCAAGGCGCTCATCACAAAACGTTCTCCTAACGAAACCCCGCGAGCTACTGAGATGCGATTCCTCTTGTTCGCTTCTCAAGAACGTGCTCTATGTATAAGGCAATATTGCCAACTTTAAAAATAAAATTACTAAGTTAGGTAAAAAAACTAAATGACCTTACTTTCCGAACGTCCCTCGTATATACATATATATATATATATATGTATATTTAATACGCTGGCGAAAGCTTGACCCAGACTAGCCAATATTGGACCATTGAAATTAAATTACAAGAGATTCTTGTTATGTGATGAATCTAGATCAACTAAATCTATTAATCGTGTCACCTAATTACTCATAATTTGACGAAAATAAAAATTTTTTTTCACTCTGATTAATTAACTTGCAACTTAGGAAAATGGAGTTTTAAAGCGTTGAAAATACTCTTCATAATTATAATATATTTTATACAATTATTCAGTCATATAAATTTTTTACTACACAGAACCTCTTATTCATATTGTTAAAAATAAATGTTCTACAAAAAGAATGCTTAACAAAGAATTCTAATGCGAGTATCCCAATTACAAATGAGTATCGATAAACCTGACCTTAGAAGACGAGAATACATCTCAATATGGGCGAAATTGCTCACTTTTAAACAAGTGTAAATTACAGTGAAATTCATGCATATTAAATGGACGTTACGGTCGGTAAATGTTTATTGTCTACAGCTTAAATGTTCTGCATAAAATACGTATAAACCGATTGCCATTCAGTCTCGGACCAACACCAAACGGTACTTTACTCCTTGCGACACTATTCACTGATTTTCCGCCGGTGAAACGTTTCTCACTTTAGTTATGGAAACTCCTATCTGACATGTTATAAAACGGTAATTGATTGAGGAAGATTTTCACAGCCTGTAATATTAATTATTTAATTTATCTATATAGGATTCTTCATGATTATTGCAATAAATAAAATAAAGTCATTCATTATATTTCCATGGTTAAATCAAACAATTGTTGCAATAATGATGAATAATCCTATTCATGGTAACTTAGGTATGAAATTCAAAGAATAGGTGGATTAAATAGAAAGACCAATAAATTGCCCAGTCATTCTGCGAAAGACTCAAATGTCTTCAAAATAGGCTTCACAGCATCCAACGTTTAGGTACCAAATAATCATACTCCATTATTCAAATCTTTAGGATAATTTTTCTATTTTAACAAAAAATTTATTTTTATATTAAATTTAATAGCGTATTAGTCTATTGTGAGGTCTACATTGGGAAAAATATTAGTGAGTTCAATTAAATAAACATAGTTAGATCGCCATTTGATGGTTTCAAACTATGAGATAATTATTTCAAAGATGAAGCTGTTAATTTTACAGTGTAAATATCAAATCAAAAGAATATCTATCTTTTTTGATTAATGTGAGTTATTTGAAGAAAATTGTTATCTCGTAACAGATATGCAGTTACTTAATTTTGCTTAAGCCAATTATATGCTTTGATTTAAACTGCTTTGTAATTGCAATGACCATTTGTATTTGTATTGATTGATTAAAGATAAAATTTATTAATAATTTTCTTAATTTCCACAAAAAATTAGTGGATTAAAACAATATTTTTGTTGCTGACAGTAATCACAAATTATACGGCCAACTTTATATTTCGTTAAATTTCAACTGCACTTAATTTGGTTCCATGTTATTATTTCTTTTAGAAAAAAAATATATCTCTTTCATTACAACCAAAAGTTACTATGTTTGTTTAACTAATGAAGTATTTGACCTAATATTAAAAATCATTTTCTTATCATTGATATTTCGTTAGTGGTAAATGATTGATGAAAGATTTCAAATAAAAATGTGTAGTGTTCAGAAAAAGCATGAGGTTTGACACTTGATGGCCGTCTCTGAATTTGAAGACAAAGTGTAGTGCAGAACACGTGGAAACAATTCAGCGAGTCTGACACGCACTATCATCACTTATACTATCGCGTCTTTAAGGAGAATGCGGTGCTTGACTTTCTCTTCTATGGTCATACCAATATTTATATTATGTTTAAGTATACATGTATGTGGAAGTTTAGGGAAACTCGAGCATATTTTAGCTGCTATGGGCTTCGATCTCGAGAAGCTGAACCGAGCAGAGCACCTCCTTGGCAACTCTGTATGGTTTTCCACAATAAAGTGTTGTTGTATTTAGTAATATAAAAAAATAATAAATGACGTGTGCTTTATAAAACAGCGCCCCAAAGCAAGGAAGGTTTTTGGCGCAAAGATATAGTGAGGTTTAAACAGTAACAAAAAAAGTAATATCCAAAGCAATTATGACCTTTTATTAAATAAGGAGATTCCTGGACAATTGTAAATATATTCATCTCGTATGCCTCTACAACTTGAATTAACGTAAGTTTCTGATATGACGAATAAGGAAACATCGATTGTGTAATCATACGTAACAATGTGGCTTCGTTAGTGAGTAAAGAGGTAAAAGGGGAAAATTTAATTGATTGGAGAAGTCTATCGGGCGTATAATATTTTTTATGTCTTCGAACAGAACTAGGGAGAATAACCTTTATGATTTAAATCAATGTAGACATAATATATCAACAAACCCTCAAACGCAGTTGTGGTTGGTTTGCTACTAGCCACTGCCGATAGTCTACATTTCGTAGGATCCTCTTTAACATTTGCCGAAAGCTTGGTGCCTTAGGAATTGTCTTATAAAACTTAATTTAAATATTTAAAAAAATTGAAGATGCGCAGCTTTGAGTGAAGTTGCGCGTAGCCCCGTGATGCTGGGCTTTCAAAGCTTCGCACAATTCGCCTCTTCTATAGTATTATTCATAACTATTACTATTTTATTATCTTATTTTTAATTATTTAATTATTTTTATTGTTTTAATATTTTATTAGTTATTTCAACCTATTGTTCTAGATCTTCTTATGGATCGGGGATATGTAGTAATAAAAAATTGTAGAATAAAATTAGCTACGTCTAAAAAAACAGCTTGGTGTATCGCATTTTAAACTTTGCAATTGTGCTTTCTCTTATGACGACTTACATAAATTGTAAGAACTGTGATTGTAACATGATATTAAATATGAAAGCACGCGAAGACCTGGATTCAAGATTATAATTGTGCGCGATGGCAAATCGTGCATGTCGAAATGAATTCCCTCGCGCCATTATATTGGAAAGCATACCAGATCAATTAATGCTTTATTTTCGCAACTATACTGGGCGCGAATTTAGCTGGAGCAAAAAAATTTTGTGGACTAATGGTCTCTTTCCATTGCACTAATCATGCACTATAGGTTCTTTAAAAAATTGCACAAAGCTACTTCAGCAGTTTGAGAAATATTGATAAAGATATCTGTGAAGAATAGAAAATGACTACAAACCAAGACAACGCAAATGTGTCAGATCTGATAATTTCGAGGCATGGTATCTGGAACAAGCGGAGATTCATATCACGATTTGGCTTTTTTTGATTGGATATTATATAGATAAAGATCATGATATTCGTCTCATATCAACATATTATTTATGTATGCACTGCAAGAAAATATATGACACTGCAGAGTAGGAAGAATTAAAAACAGAACATAAAAATACTCGCTTGGTCAATCACGTATGGTCTTTCGACAAAATGAAAATAGACTCAGTGGTAGAAGTATTTAGCAGATCTTTAGAAAAGTATGGAGTCAGATATTTGAATTATATTGTTGATGGCGACTCACAGACCTGTACAGGGATTGTGTAAATGGCAAAAATGTACCTGTAATTAAAAAGGAGTGCATTGGGTATGTCCAAAAGCGTATGGGCACCTGATTTGGACAAGTAAGGAATACGATTCTGGTCATTGATGGCAGAAATAAATTGATGGAGAAACTGATCAATAAGCTTAATGTTTATTATGCATTGGCCATTCGGTAAAATTGCTATTGAGTTAAGGAGATGAAGGTCATCTGGGCCACATTTTACCATTACAGTTTCTTGAACGGCAATCCAATGCATCATTATTGTCCCCAAGGTTCTGATTCCTGATGCAGTTGACAGCAAATAAATTTCGGCAGGTCATTTAAAAAATATATTCATACTTTATAAGCCAAATTCAGATCTAAAAAAAATCAAACCATGACTTATTATGTGACTCGAGTAAAGTCTTCACAATTTATTTGGCAAACGACCAGAGCCGAATTGGCGTGAGGAGAACGAAATCAGACTTATGAGGAACGAAGCAGTAGTTATTTTTTTTTTTACTTGGAAGTACTTTGTCGTCAATGTTGAATATTTTTTCAACGAAATTATTTTATAACTACTTCAAACCGTTTAATTTCCATATTTTAACATTGTACTTTTGGAGAAGAAATTCTAGAAAAATACCGTATTTTTTATCTATCCGGGTATATATTAAACCACTCATTAACTAGAACGTACCGAGATAGCAAATATCAGATGGGTCGACATACTTTCCAGGCTTATAGTACTCTTAAAAAAACTGGTTAAATTTTTGAGAAACAATTTTCTACAATAAATGTCATTGAATTAATCTAATTTGTATAATATTTTCAAGACCTTCTGTCATTAGTTTCTGGGAATCCGCCTTTGAATAAATCATCTAAGATTAAGTGAGGTTTAGGAATTTTAGAAAAAATTTGAAAAGTTTAAATGGAAAATGACAAGGTTAAGGGGGTCATAACGGTGGTAAGATATTCATCAAGGATTGTTCTTTAATCCCAAAAAACTGTGAGAGCAATTTCCCTAGGAATGCTGGGAGGCTAGATTGTCATACAAGTGGACTCTCGTATGTCATAAAGAAGCGGGTTGAGGTTGGTCATCCTGACGCGAGGGCATTCGTTTGTCGGATGAGACAGGAGATTCGCGAGCTGGTCCAGGACCAGTTCTAGTATTGTTATGTAAGTATGCCGCGAGGTCTGCCGAGTTAATCAACCCTTGGAGAGTTCGTGGACATCCTGCATTCTTCGCATATTGGCAGTGCTTCTCAATCATGCTCTGCGAATTTTCAGGAGTAAAAGAATACGGTTATACTAAGAACAAATGAAAATTCTTTGTCATAAAAATTCACTATATTGACTCTGTTATTTCTTATAGAATGACGTAATATTTTATATAAATTGTTTTAACTTTTGGAAGAAGTCTCTGTAAAGAAATAAAGATATTTTAAAAGGGCAAATAGTGTTTTCATATAAATTTATATAAATACTTCATATTCATAATTCCAGATTAATTTTATAATTAATAATGAAATACGTCAATTAGATGAAGCAAATTTTACATTTATGTTGATAAAATTCGTATGGTCCTACGTAAATCACTGAATTCGCTTATGCTTCTATAATGAAATATCATTTGACAGAATCATTTAGCAGAATCATGGCGCACTTGTACGATATGCAGAATGTAAACTGTGCGTTAACGAAATTCTCGAGTACTTTTGACGAAAGTTGGCAGCGAATCGTGGATATAAGTATTTTGTGACATCCGTCGATTTAATCAACCCTGTTGGGTGAGAACGTGAGACAGCCTACATTCTTCACATATTGCCAGAGGTTCTCAACCATTATATCGCCACAATATATTGAGAGGATTGTTATCAGATAAATTTTAACGAACAGCCATAATTATAGTTCTTATTAAATGAAATAAAATATTTTTCATTGAAAGAGCGTTTCAATTAAATATTACCATATAAACTTAATCGTTAAAGCTGTACCTAATGAATAAAGAAAAATAATTAACTAAATTTATGTTAAAAGAATCCTGTTCTATTCACTGTATCATTATTTATTATCCAGAATAACAATAAACGTTTCATGTAAATGTTCAAAAGAATTAATCTGCATACGAGAAGGAATTTATTGAAATGTGTTTATTCATTTTGAAAAATATCTCTTGAATCATACATATATCCGTATAATTATTATTTATAACTGCAAGGGAACTCATAGATTGGTACATATATATAATATATGTATATATATTCATATATATGTACCTAGTGGTTATTAAATATTATTTTATTTTGATGATTACGCAACCTAGTGTCCAGTTGGTTTTTCGTTTTTTTTTGTGCAGCAAGACACATTTTTTAATGAAAAAGGATGAAACCGCCGGTTGCTGGGTGCTTGTGCAAAGTGAGGGTCGTTGTTTTGGCAGCGTGAGACTGATCGATAGCGGATATCGACTGCATTGCTGTTGGGTTGCGAACGGATCACAGGAGGAGGTCAGGGGTGGCACAAGCTAGAAATGGACGGTAGACAGTGAAACCTGGATGAATCGTGGAGTGGCAGAGTGAGGGTTGAAATAGAGCAGGGGGAGATGGAGAAAAGGAGGGAGTCGCGACCGAGTGGCTTTCTCATTTCACAGCCGAGGAGGACTTCCGCCGGAAGAAGAACCCAACTTCTACGAGAGACCGACAATCTACTTTGAACCATTATTGGCTGCTCCCCAAATCCTGTATCGTAAAAGTTACCCGCGACGTTTCTTTGGGCTTTCTTATTTTTTACGCCTAAGAAATAACTAAATTTCAAGACATACTTCTTCAGTGCTGAAAAAAGCAATAAAGTTGATAAACGCTATTAATATCAGAATTAATATTTTCAAATGCAGTGTAATAAATTTGAGTATTATTTCTTATGCTTTATCGAAAAATTGTACCAATCTTGTAAAGAACAAGAATATAGTTGCGCAGAGAGAGTTTACACCCCAGCGGAAAAAAATTGAAGCTCACATCTAAAAAACTTAGTTATCGACTACAGATATTTTTATCATACTGTGGGGAGTAAAAATGATCACCCACAATATTATTGTAAATTAATGCTATTAGACTGTAAATTATTCAGGCTACTTGCTATTGTTCGCTAGTGCATTTTTTAGTTGATTTTGTTCAACCAACTTGTGCAGTAGAAATTTGTTGCGACTCTTTCGAACAGAGCACATGAAATTCTTTGCTGGGGTGACTAACTCAACCCGCATAATTCTTTAGGAAACATTTCTGGTAAAGGCTACTTTTATATAGGTGAGTATTTGAGCAATAAATTATTAATATATTGTTTGATAATTGTATATTATTGGATATTGTTGTTCATGTATATTTAAAAATATAAACCTTATTAAATAATTGTTATAAATACTTGTATTGTGTAAATAAAAATGCTAAACGCAAACTGTGTAACAATGCATGAAAATTACATAAACAATTGTTTAAATGTTTACTTTACAAAACATTTCTCAATGATAAAGTTGAAAAATATGTCTGTAGCTGATTCCATCACCAGGAAAAAAAAAGAAATCAGAACCGAAACAAAACTTATTATTGATTTGTCATTTATAGGATACTGGCAGAATATCAGCACAGAATTATTTATGTGCAATTAATTTTTATCAATATAAGCAGATACGACTACACACATGGTATTATGGCCATTTGGCATACAATACATATACTCTCTTAAAATTAATCAATGAGTAGGCACTGATCATCGTAGTTATAAATGAATTATCCACAGTCAGTGAAATGCTACTAATTGAATTAATGAAATCACCATACCTGACGATTGAATTAGTACCGAGAAAAGAATTGTTTTGTAAATTTTACTGTAATGTGGGTGTTTGATATGATTTTTACCTGTCATTATACGGATGAAAATTAATATTAAAATAACATTTTAGAAAATGGACCCATGTGTAACTCATGATTGACTGGCGCACGTATCCAATTTGAACTGCCGAGAGTGGGGCTTGAACTCACGATTCTCGGAATGTTCCGGGTGAAGAATTTTGATATTCTACCCATTCAGCCACAAGTCAGATTTATAAATTTTACTTTGATTAAGAATTATATTCGTCAATATTGATGTATGTGAAAACATGATAAAGTTCAAAATGACCATTGCCGCAAGCAGTTTCACGAATACGTACAAACATTACATATATCATCATTCATCATATTTCTATAGGAAGCTATATCAATTTACTATTCTTTAGTATGATCCGTTAGTATCGTCAGCAGTAACTCACACATGAAGTAGCAACGCGACAAACCACTGATTTAGCAATAAAATAGACTTTAAATTACTATTTCTTCAGTGACTTTTCAAGCAACTGAAACAATCAGTAAAATATTCACTGATTCATTTTTAGAAAGTATGAGGAGTATCATAATGGAAGCGCTTAATTCCACGTTTTCAGATTATTGATAAACAAGAAAAAAAAATTTCTTAATCTGTTAGGAATGTGATCGTTTGTACTGTGGAATTCACGTACTGCTAAAGTCTTCCATTCGACGCCAGCCATTTCAACAGTTTAATTTTAAGCCTCTTCAAACTATGATTATGGAATAACGTCTGTTTTTGACATTCCTCATATTACATTTTTACATATTTATTTTTACAGTAATATGTAAGGTGTTGACGATTTGTTCAAATGCTTTGAAAATAATATTAACATCCTTGTGAAATTGTAATGGCCATCATTAATTCATTTGAATTAAGTTCTTAATATTTTCCAAATATTGTGTAGAACGAGGCAAAATATATTAATTGTTATTTAAATTATTGCTTCATATAATTATAGGCAACTTATTATTACATATGATTAATGGTTTTTTTTGTGCTTGAAAAAAACATTAATCAAATATCTACATACCATTTGAAAGGGGTGTCATACACGTATGTCCTTGTGAATCAAATAGTTACAAAGTAATCAATAAATTAGGCTCACCCGTAAATGCGAAGTTAATTTATTGATTACTACATTGCGTCATGTAAAAACAGCCTGTGAGGAAATTAAATAAACGGAAGCGGGACCGGTTTTCAAACGGTTATTAGTGTTTTATACGCTAATTAGTTTTGGTCCTTTGTAATGGAGTAGTAAACCAAATTATAATTGTTGTTACACGTGAATATAGCGTTGTGGTTATGCTATTATATAAAACATGTATATTCGTACCTGCTCTTATCCACTCTTGACAATAATACTGCTTCCTACAAATGTGTGAATCCACACATTTTGTTATGTGGCAAATCGACTAGCATCATTTTTCTTAACTTATTATCAGATTCGTGCTTTTCAATAAGTGAGTATATAAATATTTAGCCTGACATTTGATTGATTGATGACACGGTTCTTAAAATTGGAAAGCTAGAAGATTACATTCTTTTTTCATTTTCTAATGTGCTGTGCTACTTACTGAAAGTAAGTTTTCCTGAGTAATCACAATTAGCCCTTATAAGCTATACAGTCTTTTTATAAATTGTAGGAGAAGAAAACCTCTATCATGAATTATACAATCGAGCTACTTTTTATGACTATACAGGATGGTGTCCTGAAGAGCTTCAGAGGAAAAATGAGTTTAAATCACTAACGTGTGGATTAAAATTCCAACCAATAGTAATTAGGTGATCACTGTATTCAGCTAATAATTTGTCGACTACTACCTCGAGCAACTCGACGCTATCAGCGCGATTGATCAAATACAGACAAATTTTGTCAAACTGGTATATCCGGCCTTTCGATGATTATGAAGGTCAACCCTTCCGATTATTAATTCAATCATCCTCATAATGAATTTATACCAGTACAATATAATCCACTATAATGAAAGTAGAACTACAAGATCAACAGTGAAAAAATCCTAGAAGAATGCGAATAGCTTTAATAACTTAATGCAATGCTTGGGAAGGTAAGCTGCAAAGTTTTATGTACCCCGCATAAAAATATATTTTATGATGAATCTATTTGGCTGACGTTATTTTTTGAGGCGGTATTCGTTCAAAATACTTGCAAAGTCTGAATAAATTCATGCGATGTTCATCATTTGATTTTGCTGAATGGTCAGCCAAAACGGCACAGGATAGGTCGACGCACAGATTATCGGTGAATATACCGTAATCATCTTTGCCCTACAACTTCGAGAGATAACAGCATGTTGCGAGACCTCCTGAACTCCAAGCGATATGCAGGGTGGGCCTGGTACTCATGATCTGGAACATTTGCTACGGAGGTAACGCATGGTCCTAGGAGCTTTATGTCAAAAGAAAAACCTGTAAAATGGTCTTTTATAGGTTTTCAAGCTCCTCTTTCTAAATTCTCTAAAGAAAATCAAGTTCATTACCTCACGGTAATTCTCATAAACGATCATAGATACTTGCCCTCTGCTAGGATTCGTCATTGATGTCAACTACCGCTCTTCTACCTCTGCTAGCTCCGCATCACTGATTGCAGTTAGTTTTTTACCTCCGAATCTACAAGTGTCAATCTAGTAGCTTTTATTACATTACCTTGTATTATTGTTTGTGTACAAAGATGTAGTATTGGGAACGGGTTTTGAGATAATGGGCGTTAGCATTCACGTACCGGAAATGTCTTGTTTAAATCAGTACGTTTTGTTAAAGATAGAATTAAACGCAATGAAGATGGTAGCGTGTATACGATAGTCAGATCCCACGTGACATCAATTTCCAGACAGCCTTTGTGCCTTATTTAGAGTTTAGAGATAAGTATAGTCGTCCTTGATATGGAAAGTGAGGACAGCTCCGGATTGAATAGCGAAGGAGACAGACGTGTCGAGCGCGGAAGATCTGAACTCTATGTATCTAACATTTAGCCGATAATAAATTCGTTTAATAGCTTTCATCCTAGATCATTTCATAATTCACTGTTCCTGCTGTAATGCTCACATAGATATTTGAATGAAACGCTGATCAAAGATCTTTGAGTAGGTCAATGTCCAAAAAGCACCACGCACCAGGTCCAAAATTTTGGCAAAGGTGCATGGTCACCGCACCTCCTTCTACGGGAGCTGCAGTATAGGGCGGCTGTACTAATCCTTTTCTTCGAGAAAACGAAGCCGGGACCTCGTCCGGTTCACGATCATCCGTCACCTTCTCTCCGACTGTCCCGCAATTCCCAATTCGATGACCTTGCTCCACCGCCACATTCAGAAAAAAGGGGATCAGGGATGAACTCTCGGGCAACTTGCTCCGAGATTTCTTGAACCATTCCATTCCTTTCCTTTCGTATTCCCATGTATCGTATCCCAAGTTCTCCCGTTATATTACCACAAGACTATCAGTCGCGACTAATAAGACTGGCACTAGTCAATGTGATGTAACAATGTTTTTATATCTGTAAACCACGAACGTCTATAGAAATTTATCATTGGCGAAGAAAATGCAATAATGTTTTGCCCTACTATAACTAAATTCTAATCATTACTAACTAATGTAAAGAGGTCGTAAGTGTTCATTGAACGATCGTCAAACGTTGGTTCCAACCGAAAAGAAATGTCGACCGTTATCGGATATTTGTGGACCAAATAGAGTGCCGTATAAAATGACAATAAGGGAGTGCCATCCCACCGTATATACCGGGTGACATCAATAACATTCGTTACCCTAGCTACACTCTATAGGTATGCTACATACGTTGGGTATATTCGCAATAGAGAATAGCGTTGCTAGCCTGTGGCCGGCACTGCTGTGCACAGCCCACTTTACGTAACTTATGTCGCCTTTGTTAGAGACGGCCCTGCCTTCCCACATCTATACATACTATATTTCATTCACTACATGTATTTCTTTGTTCAACGAAACAACATACTCTTGTAGATTTTCAAGATATAGTAATAATATAAAGATAGATAGTAGATTGTCCCGTCGCACGTAACAATTTCTGCCGGGCACTATTGGAAAATTACGCGCCTATAAAGTTACGTCTGCTACAGTCAGTATTGTTAATAATAATTGGGACAGTTTTCGGGTATATATTTCCACATGCACATGATGTGATTATATACTATTATATATTGTCAGAAAATATGTAGATCCTCAAAATTCATTGTGCTTCATTTATGATGAAATGTATAGATAACAATTTTTTATTAAATCTAATAATTGGGACACCGTTATTTAACATTTCTTAATTATGATTCTCAGTTTGTAATTATACATAAAATTAACACATGAACTTCCTGACGTTCGTTTCAATATGAACTGTATTTTCATGTTCAACTTGATCATGTCACGGCCAAGGGAAAATTGCGAAGCTTAATTTAAATGAATTAATATTTTCGTCTACTTTGTTTATTGCTTTTTATTTAATTAGAATTGACCAAATAATTTACTATTATACTCTATAGAATTAAATGAGAGAAATTTTCTCTGATTGTTTCAAGTGTTTTAAATGCACGGAAAAAAGATTATACTTAGGTCTAATTCGCTACTAAATCAGTGGTTTTATATTGTATTATAGAAGTCCTAGAATAGGTTTATTGTGGTGGCATCACATTGTCTGCCGTATTGTCATGTAGAGTGTGAGATTCTGCTGGTGATGTAGGTAGTATGATCAGTAGGTCATACTAACGAACAGTGAATTGATGCATCTCTAAATGGTATTACAAAAAACTGCTACTTTTCTTTGCGATGTATGTAATTCATGCTCGTACGTATTCATCCAATTGTTTGTAGCGACAATATTTTGGAAATTTTCTATATATGTTGTAAAATTTATATTAATTTTTTAAATTATATAAAAACTGGAGGAGGCGCCTTATAAGAGTGATCGAAAGATAAATTATTAGGGCATATTATTAGGAGAGACAGTGGGTTTGGTGACACTTTTTAACCACCCTGACTATAGCAATTCGTAAGTTTCCGCTTCGTTTCAAGATCAAAATGCATAACTTTTTCGGAAATTCCTCGTTTTCCAGCGCTCCCTGACGGCTCAGATTATAAGTAAATTATAACATGGAGATGCAGGCAACTCTTTATTATTTAAATATTGATAATTATAAAACTTATTCGAATTAAAATTTATGAATTGGACAGGTAACTCAGTAGATAAAGTGTCACATTCTTCATTTCAAACATTCCGGTCATCATAGATTCGAGCCCCACTCGCGGTAGTGCAGACAGATATACATATATCAACCATGAGTTAATATAAATACTAAAGTTAATATTAAAAATTCAACAATTTACTAGAGTAAGTTTCTCAGTAGCCCTGGTAGTTTGCCAAGGATTGAACCAAGTTTGGTCCGAGACTTGCTAGCTAAGCATGGGCCCCGAGCATTGTTCTGAGTTTAAGGCAAACTCGAATTCTAAGATTGGGCCAAACTTCGATACAACTGGCATAAGATTGGCTCAAGCTTCAACCATTCGTTCATTCCCATTTGAGCAGAGCCCATCTACAAAAGCACAGCTTTCATCTCCATTTTCGCAAACACAGTGCAAATAAGAATTCTAAACGAATTTCGGTCCACTTAAATTTCTTTCATTAGTGATGAATTTCCTCGATTATGTGTAAAGTACCGAGGTAATTCGAAGTCAAGCCTCACATGTTCTCATTAACCTCATACATATATTTTAATACAATGAATAATAAAATTCAAACGATTCAAGTCTCTATTGCGAACGAATTTTTATTTAGATTTTGTACAATGTATAAGTTGCATTTGCTTAGAAAAAATCATGTTATGTAATTTCGTACACACGTATCTGTCAACGTAAAATGTCTCTATGCGTTATCTCAACTGCTAAATAAAAAGAAAATGATATAAAAGAAAATTCTACCGCGTCTCAAGCGGGTCATCTGAGCCTTCTAAAACGGGAAAAAAAATTCAAACCATTTCTTCGTGTCAATTCATACTCGATTTACGATTTCCTTTTCTTCCCGTGGGCACGTGGAGACTGTTATTTTCCAATTCGAGAAGAGTTTAAGAATCGAACAGGTACCGGAGGGATCTTGTGGTATAAGAAGAAAAAAATAAGAGAAACGAACAATATATATGTTTATACATATACACACACAGGTATATAACGTTATTTTCCAAGGTATAAAATGTTCCCTGAGCCAGGAAAAGTGTGTCGTGAATTATAGGGTGGCTTCATGGAAAGGTTCATTCACCATTGCAGTTACTGTTTCCTGTTATGGACAAATAGTCAGTCTACAAATAAACTGTCACTTACGGGGCCATCTTTCTATAGCTTTTAATGTAAGAGAGTGCCCTAGACCTTAAGATTTACTTTTAGATCGGTTCTTTTACCTTTCCGACCTTTTACATTTTAGTTACCGTATATACCGTATAACCACCAGAATTACTTTACATATAGGTCGAGGAAAGGTCCTTCTTGTGATAGTTCACTTTTGTGTGCACAAATAGAATTGGGTGACTATAACTTCCGACGACTATAGGATAGTTTACGATAAGAATTGGAAACCTTTGGAAGAATTATGTAATTACAGAATACGATGTTTGAAGAAGCTCAGCTTAATTTGGGAAAAAACCCTTATTGTTTCATGTTCTCCTTTCGAAAGCGTTCAAATTATGTCTTGAACATTTTTTCGTATCTTCTCAACCAAGAAAGGACATTTGGGTTTGTCTTTTAATACATATGAAAAATGAATCGAGTTAACTCGTTCTTCTAGCATAAATATATGTATACTGGCTTCGTTCGATAAAACTGACAATAGGCCATTAAAGGTACTGTAAAAGAAAGAGTAGCAGTGGTGTAAGAACAAGAATTAAAAGAAAAAGAAGGGAAAGTCAATAATGTCAATAGAGAAGATGCTTCTAGTACATAAGTGCATAACGCAATCTCGTACCACTTATTAGGCATCGCGATCTCTTTTCAAAGCTGAATAGTCACAGGGGCTGCTGAGGTTGTGGATAAGGTAGGGTAGCCCACTTCAGCGTTTTACATGACAATAGCTTTTATACTTTTTACCCGAGTCGACCCCACTTACTTTTATTCCCGGTTTAAGAATTAAATTAGCCGATACCCTCAGCGACTTGGTAGTAGCGATGGTGGTTGTGGTAGTGGTAGCAACCATAGTGACTATAAGATGAGTGAGACCAAGACTGAGGGCGAATACCTACGCGATCTCCCAATATCGCCGTAAGTCACGAACGAAAGACAAGCTTCTCAAGTGCCCAGAGAGGAGTAGCAAGCAGGATATTGAAATTTCCCTTGAAGGAAGTATTTTTCTTGTCCAATTTCTTATTTTCTATCTTTCTTCGTTCCGGCTAAAAATCATAAAGGAACCGCCGACGCCGGTAATCCTGCTGAGTCTTTGTCAAAGACACTATCTCCCGGCTTCTTTCTTTCTTGTTAAAACTAAGATAGATGTCATTTTTTTACGTACTTCTTAGTAGTGAAAAATATTTATGGAATTTATTATGCTTTCTAGATTGTAGATAGTCATTACTTGTTTGCGACTATCCATTCTGTATATTGAACTCTCTGCTACGAGACGGGATCGATCTAACGTGTGTAATAAATATATGATATGGCTCGTACATGGGGTAAATCTATGACAGATCAGAATTCACTTATTAAGTATCCCATGTACAAATTTTTCGGGCAACGTCCAAAAAACCATATCGTGATTGCAGTGAATATGTAAAACTAATCAGGAGCTAATTAAGTCTTCACCAGACTACCTAAGAAAAATCTAGAGTGTTCGTTAAGAATTTCGTATTAGTATTAAACATGGTCCTGATAAAGAAAAACCCATTGTAATAATTATGGCTATACTCGGAATATTTGGATAGGACCTAATCGGGAGTACTCAAAGGCTCCCTAGTGTGGGCTAACCTTGTCAGGTCCTAAATAGACACAAGGCAGATCAGCTCAATTAGAGATTTTAGTTCAGCAACCACAGCCTTACATGCTTTAATTTTTTGTCTTTGATTACTACATTCATTTTCTACTATGCAATAAGTATATTATTATAATAAATACGATCATTGTATGAAAAATTGTCTGTATGTAAATGTATACGTACAATAGAAGGATGACGTTACACGTTAAAATATGCTAATAGCGTAGCTATATTTCTTTCTCATATTCACTTTATAATAGTAGCTGTACACTTGCCATTCTTAAAGGAAATAAGTTTATTATAACAATATTTAGACATTTTATGAGCATTACAATACTCGAATTTTAAAATGTCATAACTCACATTTGCAATATTTTATAGGAGACGAAAAAAACTTTATTTCCACAGATAATTATTATTATAACTATTTTCATAAATTTCAAAACTGGTGGGCCACTGGCTCAGTCCCTAAAATCTCATACTCCAATTATAGAATTACAAAATTACGTAAATCGTATGTTTGATAGATTTTAACGAATATAAACAGCCACTAAACGGGAACTCAAATCTGCCTTTGACTATTAAATCTATGCAGGCCCATGTTTCTATTATGACTACAGTTTGCATCCAATTAAACAAAGATTTATTGTTTCAGCTTATCTAAAATAGTAGAATTATTACATAAAAGAGGCTGACACTAATCACTTGTCGCAGTCAATAATTTTAAAACTTTATTGTATTACAGTTTTATGGCTATCCACGTTATTATTATTTAATATCACACATACTTTACGAACTCATTTGCAGGGATCAATGCAAAATTATTTGCAAACACCAATGCAAAATTTTCGAGGAAGGTTAGGGCTCTAAAGGAACATTGCGAGACTTCTCGGAAAATGGCTGGAGGAGAGAAACGATTATTAGAAGGAATGTATCGCACTGCACGTTCGCCTCTCGGAAACGGAAACAGAAGGGCATATATGGGTACGACGAGAGTAAGGAAGGAGTTGCTAAAGGTGGTACAGAATGTTGACAATGGTGGGCTGAAGGAAGTGTTGTTTCTGTCTTGCAATAAGAGAAGAGGTCCCAGCCCCACAAATAGTCCAGAAAACTCTAATGAAGGCGTGCCAAGAGTTTATCTTAGGAGTTGGTCCTCGTCGTCGTCTTCCTGGTCCCCGGAGGGTGATGATTTCGAGCGGGCTGGATATCTCGTTGGCTCACGGCTGCTTTCTTCCAAATTGATTCGCCCGGATTTCTCTACGTAATCTTCCCTTGGTATATTCCTATATTGCTGTAGGTTTAATTTAAGTCTTAGTTTAGACGATTTCAGGAGGATCCTGTATAATAGATAATTTATGCGAAAATTAGCACATATAGTATTCGAAATTATAGTAAGCGTATTGTAATTAATATTAATTATTCACTAAAAAGGTGACTGATTATATTATGAAAATTGAAATTGTAGAGTGGAATTAGTTTGTTATAAATTCGTATTTGTTCTAAATTCTACAAACTATTTCGGAAAATAGGAAATCTAATTATTTAATAAAGACTCCACTGTGATGGTACTTATAAACAATTTTCGTATTTATATTTTTTCATTATAGTCCTGTTTCGTGCCAAGACTGACAGACCAAGGGTTGATGGTTTTTTACTTCGACTTGATCATTTTTAAGTTCAAAAAATAATTTGCCCTGTTACCTCAGCGACGAAAGTACTGTGCAGCATTTTGAGGGGCTTCGGTAGTTTGGAAGGATCGTCCATGGACACAACCTTGGTAGTGCCTTAGAGATTCTCCAGTATTCCAGATACAAGAATTGCATCGTTCTTCGGGCTAATTTGGGCATCAACAACTTCAATGTGCTCTGCGAAATGCGATAGTGGGGGATTTTTTTTCGTCAAAGAAAGGAATTTTGTCTATTGCGTTTTGGACGCACGGATAGCTGGAAATATCATGAGTGATTGTACTGCTTTCGGAAACAATGGCGGCCTCTATGAACATTTTATGCGGTTATTAGCTGGCGTAGGTCTGAAGGAATATACTAGGTGTAATGGCAAGTTAGTTGTAAGTAAGAAGCGTTGGGTAGTGAAAAGAGCGGCGAGTGATATTTAGTAAGAATTTAAGGGGAGCATACCATTTACAATTTTTAAAAAATAGATTTTTTTCTCATACTTTGAAAGTATAATATGTTAAGAATATACTGGAAAAAGGAAAAATCGAAATATTAAATATTTACGGAGTTATTGCACATAGTCGAGAACGCCGGGGCCAGCATACCGTAAACTAGCGAGTCATGTAGCCGGAGCGCTTGGGGTGGAGCAACCTTTCTTTCACAATATCTTTGTACAATTCTTTGAAGATCTTACTCCATTACTTGGCGGCCTGATTAAACAACATGTCCTAACAATTTATAAAGATTAGTCCATGGATGATTTACTTAAAAGATGCTTGGATAGCCATACCCACAATACTAATGAATGTTTTAACGCGACAGTTTAGCGATTATCTTCAAAGCACCTTCATTCTGGACTAAAAATTATTGAAATCTCAGCCTATATTGATGCTGGGATATTCAATTAAGGCTACACCTCCATTCCCAAAGTTATGAACCACTTAAGTATAATTGTTGGGACACACTCGAAAGTTTTCGCCGAAAACACCGATGAGGCGCGAGTAGCGAGACAAGCAGATGAATCTTTTTGAGACAAAAGCAGCTCGTACAGCCCGAAAACAATAGCAGATGGAAGATAATCAGCTTTTAGAGGAGGCTGAAGGGTTATTATATGCTCCTGGAATTGCTGATTGATCGGTAAGTCACTAAAATTAGTAGTTTTATCATATGGAAACTATAAACGCGATTATCTCGAAACTACATTATTAAAAACTGATCGTGCTGTAACTCAAAAAGTTATTGATCGATCTGGCTGATTTTTTTTGGCTTCCAAGTGCAGCACTTCTCGATGTCACGCAAAAGACTCCTGGAGAAATCCCATACAGAGCCGCCATTTTGTTTTATAAAAAAAAATTTTCTACGCTTCAGAAGTGGAATAAAATGAAATCACAATTTTAATATAATGCGATTATTTTATCACCTTCAAAAAAATTCATAAACGATGCTTCATTTTCGGGCGTCTAAATGATATGCTCCCCTTAAAGATTGAATGTCTACAATGGTAGAGGTAGACAATCCCACCGCTGTCACAAATTGTTACGTGCCCAGCCTGAGAGGCAGTGCTTGATAAATTTTGCTTGACATTTTGACCGTCAAAAATATCACGCGGTGGTTCGATGATTTTTTGTTATCATCCCTAAGATCCTAGAACTGAGGTTGTTGACCTACGACCTTATGAACAGCTGTTTGCTGTATTGTCTAACATCCGCTAGATCGTTCGTGTCTGATCTCTGGAGTCGAACGGCTTCTGCTGAATGAAAATGGGACACAAAAGGGTAATTATCCTTACAGTCCACTTAACTCCTATGAGTTAATAGGATCAAATAAATTAAGAAATTTTGACAAATCAACGCACAACTACGAGTTGTATGCGTTGATATGACAGCAAATGGGTCGATCTAATGCATATATCTTTGCCGAAGGGGTGAAGTTTTGCGCTGCCTAAGATATCTCGAGGGTCCACTGTCCCACTACTCTGTCTACTGTAGATACGATTTGATCTGCGGACTTGATGCGTTTCAGAGATGAAAGATAATTCTCAGTGGAGCAGGTCTCGGAATCTCAGACTAGAAACGTGGGTTCTTTTAATTGGTTGCCTATCGGTGCGGCGAGATCTCAGTATTTCGGACATTGCAGATTCTTAAGTCTTGGTCCTCACTGAAAAGAACTACTGGGAACTACTGGAAAAATCAACTGAAAATTTTCAGTACCTAACTACTAGTAAGCTACTTACAATTCATTATTGCTGAACTGGCTCACTACTAGAAATTCTTAATATTTAACTACTTGAGAGCTTCAGTAGTTTTCAGTAGACCACTACTGACTAATTAAATTGTTTGTAAATATTACATCAATATAAAGGATTTATGTGGTTTTTACCAATGATTATATTGATAAAATTTACAATTTTTTTACACTTAAAATGTTTTCTGATATTATGACAGTTCATGTTTCATCTTCCCAGATATTTTAAAACTACACAAAATAAACAGTAACAGTTTCCCCTACCGACGTTTCTTGGACATTCTTTATTTCAATTAACAAGAGTTAGCGCCAAGAATATATTTGAAATGTATCCACCTTTATGCAGATGCACAAAAGTTTATATACACAGGCGTTGGAGTACCAAGTATGATATCCTGAGGCTAAGTGGACACTTTGTTCGTACCGTACTATGACCTGCAGTGGCACGCAGGGAGATTTAAATTTCTGCTAGTAACCAAACGCGTTCTTGTGCTCGTTCTGAGGACTGAAAGTTAATATTTACATTTTCTTGTTTGTTATTAATCAAACTTGGCTAGATTTACTATATTACACAATTTATTAATACGGCAGTGGTACTTATTCTTCTAGACGATACTTCGCTTAAAAATTTATTTTACTATAATGTTTTATTAGCATTTCTTATATCTATATCACGAAGCATATACAAAATAGGTTTATACAAGTAGAAATATGCCTACATTGCAATACGATATCGAGTTACAAATAAAAGCGAATCAGGTGACTTGAGAAAAAATACTTATTTCAACTCAAAGGGTCCTCATTTTTTTCGAAAAAAAATGGTACAGTTGGTCCAAAAATGCACCATAAAGTTGACCTTTCCTCGTAATTTGGTTTCCCTCTGATTACAATCGGCTGAGTCTACCCGTCGCACGTCGAAATTCGCTGCGCGTCAACGTTCTGGGACATGTAATACATGGTGTGTCCCGAAAGTAATGAGAATAATTTAAAAAATAAAATTCTATTGAAGGTGCAAACGATTACAACTGATTTTCTTCAAAATAAGTTCCTTGAGACCGAACACAGGGATTCCAGCGTTGCTATCACCCTTCAAAGCAGTGGGCGAAAGCTTCTCTCGGTATATCGTTTAAAGCCCTCGTTGCTGCTGAGTGGACGTTTTCAACTGTCCCAAAAAGATGTCCTTTAAAATGGGTTTTGAACTTGGGAAATAAGAGGAAGTAGCACAGAGACAGGTCAGGGCTGTACGATGGGTGGGGAAGCGTAGGGCAATTTTTTTTAGTCAAAAATTCCCTCGCAGCCAATGATGTGTAACTTGGCGCATTTTAATAGTGAGGGATCCACGTGTTTGCAATTTCATGGCGGACACGCGTAACTCTTTTCTGCAAACGCTCGAGAACCTGTAGGTAAAATGTTTGATTAATTGGCAAAATTTAATGCCGTAACAATGCTGAAAACTTCTCTGCACTTTTGTCCGTGACAAAAAAAAATAACTACTTCTCATTCTGCTAACGTATCAGTTGCTATAAAAGATCATTCTGATTACTTTTAGGACTTTTTTCATCTCTTGCAACTTCTTCGCTGATGCACCTATCAGAGCTTCATCGGACTTCATTTCTTCTACCGTTGGAGGTCGTTTTTTAACCGATCGCGAAAGCCGTATTCTATCGGATCTTCTCCCCTTTCGATCTACAGGTACACGTCGTTCTGAAATTTTTATGATCGTGGTGCACAAGTCTGGTCGATAACAGACTAACCGCTCGATGCACACAGGTGAGCCCCACAACAGATTTTCTAATCGGTTTCTAGAAGCCTAAAAACGAGTCTTATACCTCATTCTGCCAAAATATTACAATTTGCTCCTCTCTTTACTACCCAACGTCCTTTCCGTAATTCTATTCAACCGATGGCGCGCCATATCGTTAGGGTGCTGTAAATCTGACCCGCGGAGTGGCACGACTCGTTTCGCTCGAAAGGCTGTAACTACCAGAATAATTCGAATTTTAAGTTCAATCTGGGCTTAAAATATTTCTAAGATGCCGTTCAAAATATATGGAAATAATCAGATTTTTGAAACCGAAAATGGTATGTGACCCCTTAAGGATATTTATAACTTAAAAATAATAATACAATACAGTGTACGGCAATATTGTTGCACCTAACCCTCGATTTACGCGGTGGATTGGGTCTTTGAAAAATTACAATAAAAAATCTATTTCATATAGACTTGTAATTTTATTTCCAATAAATCTTTATGAGAGTACATGTAAATATAATGTTGAAATAAAAATATAGATTTCCAGCCTTCTGTAAAGATACTTCACCACGTATCCCTCGTTGGTCAAAATCGGGATAAATTTTCCGCGATGCCCAAATTCTGATCAATCATGTATCTGGTCTTCCGAGTTATCCGTCTTATACGAGTAGTCCATTTGAAGTGGGAAGGTACCTTAAAAGCTCATTCGGACCGATGACAACGGGAAATGAGCAGCGGACGATTGATTACAAAAATATATTTTATACTTTTTTATACTAACAAGGAAGGTCACCTTACTGTACCCCCATAACCTGGGTTGTAAAAATTATATTTTGTAGTTCACATCAAAGTATAAATCCTCGCAAAAGAAGAGATGCCCACTCGCATGTTTAAGGGGTGAAATTTTATTCCTGAAAATCGGTGGTTTTTTCGTTTTTTGCTGATATTTTCGAAACCAAAATAGATACGGCAAAAGTTTAAATGGCAAAGTTATTCATTTTTCCGTGCTCTGCAATAATATGTAGTTGAAAATTATATAGAAATTTTTTATTTACTTTTTTTCATAAAAAACGTGTTTTTAAATATTTTTCTTCATCTGATCGTTGAAAAAGTTCTTATTTTACCTGAAAATTAAACAAGATTGATAAATTTGTCAAACGGAAAATGTTTACATACATATATAGGTGTAGTATATTCAGGTATGCTAATCTAAAAATATTGTCTTAAAATATTCATAAATCATTTACTTCTAGTTCAGTTTTGTGCATTCATTTTAGTGCAAGCGAATAAGTATCAGATGATTTTTTTCCATTCTGTATAAAACTTTATTCAATATACATTTCTTCATTTTATTTACTAGAATCCTTTAGTTCATGCATTAGAGGTATTAAGATGTCTAGTACTCATGAAAGCCGGAGGAAAATGCAGGCCATGCACTTATTAGTTTCTTCACTTTCATATTATGGAATATATTCATTACAATAATGATACTCCTCAAAGAAGTGTTTGAGACACAAAGTTTTTTGCACCACGAACATGCTGTAACAGCTAAATAAATCACCACAAATGTGACATCGTGGTTTCGAATTATCTCCAAAATCAAACGTCACCGGATTAATGAACTCAGAGGGTACTTTTTCAATGTATCCACTTTTGTACCATGCATATTTCAACATATTAATAGTATAACGTAGGGAAGACACATGATTGTGAACTAGTGACTGCAGTTTGATGATGTTATTTCTGAAATGCAGATTTATATCGCTACCGGAAAGAATTACTAGATCAGAAAAATGCCTAACAAAATTTTTCCATATTCGAAAACCAAACACATCTAATGGTTGTATTTGTCCTATTGTTCCTTTTGGAATAATTTCTAATACAATTCTTTTGTTAGGAGGAGTTACTACATTAACTACTTCTGGACAGTGTCCACTCCAGGAGTCGATTAAGAGCGAACTGTTGTCGCCAACATTCGGAAAATAGATTTTGGTTAACCACTATTTGAAATGATCTGTCGAAAAAAAGGAATATTTAACTTGATTTGATAATAAACTTCACAGATAGGATATGGAAAAATAAAACGAATTTTAAGAAGTCCACCTCATAGATTGATAATGATAAGAACATGTCATCAGTTCAAATCTATACAATTTTCTGCGTTTGGAAAAAATAACTTTCCGGTTTAATAAGTTCTTCAGATGGAAAAACCCAATGTGGATTGATATCATTGAATTTTGAGTCGAAACAATGACGTTTTTTATGAAAAAAAATAAATAATAAATTTCTATGTAATTTCAACTACATATTATTGCAGTGCACTGAAAAATGAATAACTTTTCTATTTAAACTTTTGCCGAATTTTCAGAAATTAGTTTCATCCCTTAAACATGCGAGTGGGCAGCTGTTCTTTTACGAGGATTTATACTTTGATGTGAAGTACAAAACGTAATTTTTTCAACCCAGGTTGTGGGGGTACAGTAAGGTGACCTTCCTTGTAAGTAGTCATATTAAAGTTACAAGAAACAGGCTACATTACATTTGTTATTCATGCGCCCGTATTCATAGTCGGTTCTTCGTCTTAAGTACGACCTTAAGCCGTTCTCTACCATGTATTAAGATAGGGTATCTACGGTCATACGAATGTGTTTCATCTCAAGGACTAACTGTGAATACGGGCCATAGAGTAATTATTAAACTCGTAAAGATAGTAATATACACTTATTGTTAAAATATATAAATTTATGATGCAGCGGATTCCTATCCATGGCTAGAGAATTTGAAATGTTGAACGACGTTCAAGTTTTAGCAACAGTATTACATTGATGAAGAGTTGGAAACTCTACGTGTAAGATATATATAGTTCGTGTTTAAAGTTACTCTTAACATTTGGAATGTGTTTCGACATTCATTACCAGTACTGGATGTAATGACTAAAGATGTAATGACTTGTATAAGAAAACAATGTAACCATGGTTACAATACTCTCAGTGAATTTTAAAGCATTACCTCCGATATCAATTGGTCTTTGAGATATAAAGTTTATAATCATATCAATTCATATCGCCATGATCTATTCACCTAGAGGGCCTAGACGAACAAAGTATGAAGTTCACTTGCACGCGCGTACTTTTTTTTTGCGATAGCGACTGCATAAGATACTCACATATGATCGCGCCCAAAAATAATTACCATTAAACTATATAATTAGATTATAAAACATTATAAAAATATGGTTTATATAATGAATGTTTGCATTCAGCGAATATATTTTCCTCGTGCTCAATAATCAAATCGACGCGTATTATTCAATTAACAATAAACTTTTTTATATTACTGGAATAATCCCAATATGAAACTAATATTAAAAACGGTCTACCAATCTAATACTACTACTTGGGTACATTTATTTCCTCAGTACAATTTTCAACCAATGGCCAGTTATAGGAGTCGGCAAGAAATTTCCTGTGCAAAATTTCATAGGTATGGTTGTTTTTTCACATGGTTTGAAGCTACACTGTGCCAATAAATGAAACAGGACTAATTTTATCTCCATCAGAGCGAGTCTGCTACCAATGCAAGCTCTTGGTCCGAGGCCAAAAGATAAATGACCTGTTTGACCAATTTTATTTTCATTCAAAAATCTCTCGGGATCAAACTTATTTGGATTAGCATAATATCTAGAATCATAATGAATTCCGCAAACGGGGATCAATATAGTAGTACCAGGTTTAATAATAACGGATTTAGCACCTGCTTTAGCTGGAGGAAATTCGAAAGCTTTCGTGCACTTTCTGTCCAATTCCGACTCCGCTGGATACATTCTTAATGTTTCATTCAAAACTGCATCGAGATATCGCATCTCTTTAAGATAATCGTACGTCACTTTGCCGTCACACTTTTGAAGAACTTTATCGATTTCCGCTTGAAGTTTGTCTTGAATTTCAGGATTAACAGCAAGCGCATAAGCAGCAAAGCTCAAGGCCGTAGACGTGGTTTCGAAACCAGCAAAGAAAAATATAAACGCCTGTGCTGCTATCTCCTCGACGGTCAAATTTTTTCCAGATTCTTTGGCTTGCATCAAAAGCTGTAGCATATCGGGTCTGGTAATTCCTTGTTCTGTTCTCGTAGCAATAGTTGAGGAAATAATTTCCGAGAAGAAATTAGTGACACGCTGGTGAAAAACTCTCACTTTCAACATCCTCACTAATGTCGGGCACGTTTGAAAAAGAAATAGTTTAAGTGATTGTATAAATCCAAAATGTGTTGCCTCTTTGCCCATTTTAAAAAACTCATTTGTACGATCCTTCATGGAATTCACGGTTATTCCAAAGGCAACACTAGCAATTACGTCATTCGTGTATCTTGTAAAAGCATCTTTCATGTCCAAGACGATTGGCTCTTGTTTCACAACAATATCTGCGAAATCTGTAGCACAAGTCGATATCAAATCAAACATCATCTTCATCTTGCTCGATGTAAAAGCTGGACTAAGAAGGACTCTCATTTCTCGCCATTTGTCACCGGTTAATGAGAAAAGACTTTCCACAAAGAGTGGATCGAGTTCAGGGTCGCCGAAACGTTTGTGGTCCACGAAATGGTCAAAATGTCTAATACCGATGTCTCTAATGAGTTCAAGATCACGTATCATAATAGCTGGCGAAGTAAAGTCATACATCCCAAAGTACTTGACATCTGGTTTGGAATCATAAAGGGACTGAATATGTTCTGAATATGACGTCTGCTTAAAAATCACTGGTCCACGATTACCCACTATAATGTGTGAATTGACATAAGGAATTCCCATTGTCTCAAAGTAATTCTGATGTCGTTTCACGTAGATGTATAACACGGTAATAAATCCTACTAAAATTCCAACGGTCATAAAATTCAACCAATCCAGAAATAATGCAGCCATCCTTATATAGATTTGTCTAAATCTATTCCAATTAAATAAATTTCACAATTAAGTTACACTTTTGTATTCCTAAACGATTATTGTAAAGTTAGTTTGCATTTATTATACTTCCAAACGGTTTCAATACGTTAAGAACAAACTAAAAATAAATGCATGTCTTTACACACAAATCTTTAATCAATTTCAGTTCTTTATTATGCGCGTGTTTTCAGTATCGCAATATGCTCTCAACTGGCGCAGCAGAGCAGATAACTGCATTTTATATATGAGTGGACACACGTATTATATAATAATTCCTCATATGATATATTGGCACTCGTTATGCTAATTCGAGTGCGTCTTCGTATTACTGTTATCAGTTGTTTTCTAACTAGATAATTACAAACGGAATACTACTTTTTTCATTATACGAACAACATTCTATGGCGACTATTGCTTGCATTGATACATACTTCAAGATTGGATGCTACAAATGGTATTATCGTCCATCATTGAGAATATGATTAGGTTAACTCTGATCTCGTCATATAGCTTGAACGGAACAGGGATAATGGTCCATTGCAAATAGACAGCATCCCGTCAGGGAGAACACGTAGGTGTCTTTTGCTTATGAGAGTTTTTCATCTAATACTTTATCTAATGCAACTTTGACATATGACGAGAATTCTATGTTTGCTAAACTGATAGCAGACGCTTCTAAGAAAACTTAATGAAAAACTTTCTTCTGAGATATATTAGACAGCTAGAAGTCTATATTAGACAGCTAGTATAAACTTCTATTCAACTAATCAGCTATACAGTTTGCAAATAATTTATTCACTCACTTAATACGATTTTTGACTAATAATTATTAAAAGGTAATTCCAAAAAATATGCAGTACTAAATTTCATAGGAATAGTTATTTTTCGCATGAGTTAAAGTTACACCGCAACTACGGAATGATAAAACAATTTAAAGAGAAAAAGAAGTTAAACAGGATTGGACAATGAGGGTGAAAAACAGGAAAGAATTAAAGGACATAATAAAAAATTGGATCCTTCAAAATGAATGAAATAAATGTAATATTCATCTCATGATTACTTTGCTCGTTTCGTACCTCATTGAATTTCTTGATTATATGCAATATATAATTATTTATTACGTTATCACATTCCATAATTATTTCTACACTGATGAGGAGTATACAGAAGTTATCTTTCGATAATGACTCTGTAGATTCATTATCGTTTATTATTGCACACATAAGATTGTATATGAATTGAATTCATATTATATGTATATGGAATATATTAAGATTACATATATCCAATTCTGTATGTAGTATTGTGTTTTAATAATATATAATATGTATATAATTTTTTCACATGGGACCTGCCAATTTAATTATTCGGATAAACAGTATTATTCTCCATATTAATATTTTCTCAACATTCCGCAAACGTTGGATTACATCATGCATTCCATTCCATGATTCAAAACATTACATTCCAAAATTGGTTGCGTTCCTCTTTTACAGTATTTTTTTTTAATTTGGACAATTCATTCATAACTTTCTTGTAATCTTGCTCATATATCTAATTACACCACACTTTATTTATTGAGTACGTAGAATTTGTTATTCTTCTGTTAATACCTGTTTTATTGCCGCTCCTGACGATATACAACGGGTAAGAAAATTATTTGAAATATGAAACAATAGATGTATATACAAAATAAGGAAACACGAGTATTAACTGATTGTCCTCCATTATTTTACTTGGAAAAATATTTTGGGAGTAAACCTCATATATGATTTTTTTCTTGTAATACATGGCTTAAACTGTAAAAGTTATATGTTGTTATCATACATCTTGAAACATTTTGTACAAATGTACAAAATATGTAGCACACATCAATTCGTGAATAGTCTGACGTATCCACTGATATGTAATTTAAACTATAAAAGTTGTATGATATTCTGCACATCACAAAACATCTCATAGTAGTTTTCAACTTCGATTCAATATGTGGTGCAAAGCAACCTATGAATCTTCTGTCTTGATTTGTATCGCACAGTAGCCAGTGAATCTTCTATCTTGATATGTGGCGCAAAGCAGCCTTTGAATCTTTCGTCTTTGTATGTAGATCAAAATAACCTTTCAATGTATTAACTATTATGAATGTGAAGCAACCTGTGGTTCGGTTTTCTTTGATTCATTCTTCATGCCCACATTTAAGTTCCTCGGAGAACAGTTAGTGAATATACATATATATTACATAAACGATATGGAATATATAACAAGAACATACAGTGTAAATATTAAAAACAAATACTACGTAATATTTTAAATACCGGCATATTAATGTGAACCTTTGAAATAGTACACTACCCCATAAATATTATAATCTTGAAACCACTAGTTGGTGAATGCAGATGCTGCTGGGTACCCGTAAAAGCTCTTCCCATATAAAGGTTTACTCTTTTAACTTCTTGATATGAGGGTTTTTCACCGTAATAATTGTTACGTAACTAATTCTCTAAATATTTTATGAGAACTTCTTTTGTTCTTTGACGTTAACACAACGCGATCTAATGTACACTTTTTACGAAATTCCATATGCTAAATTGCAGACAAATCTGCTTGGTTCAGTTAATCCTTGTGCTTCCAAAATCGACGAAACAAATCATTTCTGTCGGTTCCAACTTATTCTGCTTTATCAAATATACAGGGTGTTCGTTATGAAACGCACTGTAGTACCACCGTTGCATTCCTTGTCAAATTCTAAGGAATACGTTAATTTTCATTTTTTATTTCATATATCAAAATTTCGAGATAATCGAGGTTGAAGTTGCAGTAACACAACCAATCAGAAC